>PVKS010029201.1:0-25597 GCA_004027875.1 Aplodontia rufa | reverse complement strand
GAAAAAAAAAAAAAACCCACAAAACTAGTCGGTAAAGTTATGAGATTTTCTGGCCCTTAGGTCAGGAAGTTTGTATCATGGGATGGTGTGTTCAAAGCTGACATCAAGCTGGGGATTCTTCGGAGTTGAGCTTGTCAGGGGAGAAGCAGTTTGGTTGAGTACGGTGGCCTGGTTTTTCTTAGAGGATCTTCTCAAAATTTTCTGTTGCAAAGGGGTATTCAGCTCTCCCTGGGTTGTAATCCTGAGATGGTTGCTTTTTGCGAATCCACACTCTAGATATTTCTTGGACCTGGGGCGGCTCAGAAGTTGTAGACCATCGAGTTGATCCTATTGTAGAAGTATGGGTTCTGACTGAGCCAAGGAGTGACCACCCTACGACTCGCTTCCTCAGACTCACTGTTGACCCACTCTGTGTGTCTTGTGATCTTCAGAAGTCCCAGGAGCTGCTCTGTGGGGTTGACTGAAACCCTCAGAAGATGGACCAGATAGTGCCAGTGCATATGTGATTCTCAGTTGCAAGCACTAGGAGGTGCCCTACTAGAGAGGTCCAGGTCTAGGAAGCCTTGGCTATGCAAGGAGCTCTGATGCTAAGTGGAAGCCCATGCTGCCCCATATATTCAAAACTTCCTGAGGCAGATTTCAAGCAGAGGCAGAAGCAGAGGATCCCCTATAGAGGGATGAGCCCTGCTGGAGCAAGTTCTGTTCACAGGCTCCTCCTATTTGGGTGAGAAGGGGGGCAGTCGAAAGGGCAGAAGGTCTCCAACTGAGAGGTTTGCGAGCTGGAGAGGTGACTCACAGTTCCCTACAGCCCCCATGGCAGAATGGCAGTTGGTGGGGGGAGCGGTAACTTCTGTTTCTGATCGTGGGGACTGAGGACCCGTAATGCTGCTGGGCGACCCGCCCCGTCCCGCTCTCCCATGCTGGTGCGAGTGCTTGTGTTAAAGGACTTTAAAATCAGCACTTGTAAACCGAGGGCACCAGTGAGAGCTATTGACCGCGGTGATTGCGCTAAAGATCTTGCACGAAAACCTCTCCATCCCAGACCCTGAGGCCGGAAGTGTAGCAGGAACTCCCAACACCACACAGACCCTTGGGAAAGGGCCCAATCTTGGGGTGATAGATTCTGGTTTTCTGGCCGCGAAGTCTGAGGGCTCAGGAATTTTTTTTTTGTTTTTTTTTTCTTTCTGAGCAACCTGCCCCACCCTCAGTGGAACATCACAGTGGTGCACCGCTGCACAGCTACACGTTCCCTAATGTGAGCAATTAATTCCCAGCACTTTGTGCAAGATTAGGTAAATTAGGAGCACTCAGATGGGGAGTTCGCAGCCGGCCGGGCTAGGGTATTTGGTTAGGAAACTCGCTCCCTTGCTCCGTTTCTGCCCTCCGGAGTAGCTCCCCTCCCCCTGGGTGTGGGGCAGAGTGCCGCAGGCTCCCCTAAGATCTCTTTTATATTCATTAATGGACTGTGTTATTCCTTTGGAGTTAAAGAGTAACGGGGGATAATAGGCCCCCACACTGGGTGCTTTGTCCTACCGTGGGATTCTGGGTGCTATCCTGTAGGGTGAGGTGAAAATCAGGAGCTTCTGGGAGTCAGTGACGGTGGGATGAGCGCCATTTTGAGAACCCAAAATTGCCTTCTTCAATACAAAAGGAAGTTGCGCCACCAGATCATCAAAAAGTAAGAACATACTAATTTGATAGTACAAAAATGTTGAATAATTGAGCTAGAGCTGCAACAGTGTTATAATTTACCTGGAAAAGTGATACATTAAAGAACTCTTTCTGTCTTGGATATTCAAGTGATCCCTTGGTCAGTAGAAACTGAAATAGCTTTTCAGAAACCTGTGTGACTGAGAATGAGTTGGGCATCCATGAGTGGTTACTAGTGGTCTATCTTACAACTGCATTGCACTGGCATGGGCAGCACCCCATGGTGGTAGATTTTGCAGAGAGATCACAGGCTGAACAACTTTGGCAACTGAAGTCCTGTCACTGACACAGCCAATCTCTACAGTGAATATACGTACTTAGATTGGCATTTCTTTTACAGTACTCAGCTTATGAATGTACCAAATGGCCTTCCTTGTTTCACTGTCAATCTTATCATACACCTCTTTGCTTTCCAAATTTATTATATGTAAAAAGCCTAATCAAAACATAAAATAAATATGACTGAATATTTCCTTCCTGTTTTAATATCCAGTATAAATCTCTTTTAAATTTCTTTCCTAATATAGCTTCATTTTATTTTCCTGTTAGTATATGGCATGAACTAAGTCAGTGTGTTTATTTTTCATATCACTTGATATCTTTCCTTCGTCAATGCTGTTCAAGACATGAAATATATTAATCCTCAGATCATATTTAGTCTTTTTTTTTCACTTTTCATTTTTCTTTTCCAGAGTCAGGCTACTTATGTAATGTTGATACCTGTGACTATTATGAGAGTGTTTATTTCCTTGTTGCTTTAGAACAATTGATGTTTATATTTAAAGCCTCTTTGGATAATAGTTTTCCAAGTGTGCTCTCAGGAACTGATACACCAGAATCACCTGGAAATTAATTAGGAATACAAATTCTTGTGCCATATCTCAGAAATAATGAGTCAAAACATCTGGCGATAAAGGATAGACATTTGTGTTTTTAAACATTCTCAGGCACACCAAAGTTTGAAAATCACAGTCTAAGGGATTCAAATGTAATTTTAGCATATTCTGCTTCAGGCAAAATAAAGAAAACACTTTGAAACCTAGCATTATTTTGCACTTATTAAGAATTACATAATACATGAATGAAAAAATGATTTCAGGTCAATTAATTAGTATATTTGAATTTGTAAAAGCTTTCTTGCTTTTGGTTTTGTTTTCTACTTTAAAAAAGTGAATCTAATTGGTTCTGGTAGACAAAAAGTATTAGTTTGAGTAGAGAAATACAAGACTGGTTTAACAGTAAGTATAAAAGTATAGAAGCACTATATATGCAAATTTTAAATGAAATTATTAAGAATATCTGTTAAATTGCAATGAATATGAAATGAAGTCTCAAATAACAGTGATAAGTAATAAATTCTGTCATATATAAACTATATTTGTCATAGTCCATTCATTTCAACCAGTGCTTATAATTTGTATAATATCAACAAAAAACTTAATGGAAATGTTCAGTCATAAATATTACATTTTCTATGGCTAAGATAACATGGCTTATAACACAACAGCAAAACGTTATTAACTTCAAATTTATCCAATTCCAACATGCATTAACAGAAGAAATTTTTGAATCATCAAGAACATTTGGTGAGGTTTAAGATAAACATTTTGGAAATTGATTTTTCCCTGTTTTATGATGCAAAAATTTGAATTATACTAGGTATTGCATCCTCTATGAATACATAAATACATGTTTATGTATTAACAGTTTTAATTTATAATGTAGCAAAACATGAATTTGAATATGACATGGTGTTCTCTATATTAGCTTTCCATCACTCTAAAAAGGTATGTGAGGTAATTAACCCACAAAGATTTATCTTGGCTCAGTTTTATATGTTCTGGTCCATTACTGATTGGCTCTGTTGTTTTGGGTCTGTGGTGAAGCAGCACATCATGTTGGTAATACTTCAGAAGAGTAGCCCATTCATATGGTGGCCAAGAAGCCAAAGAGAGAGGAAGGAGAAGATGTGCTGTCCAGGGTCCCTTTTGAGGGTCTTCCCTGACTTAAAGGCCTCCTACTGGGCTTCACCTCATCAAACTTCAATCACCTCCCACTATACCACTCTGGAGCCCAAGATTTTAATATGTGTCCTGTGGAGACATTCAAGATACTAACTGTAGTAATTATTTTTTTCTTTTTATTTTTGATGGGAAATATTCATTCCATAATCTTCTGTTCAGAATATCTTCCAGGAGAGGCTGGAGTGGTGGCTCAGTGGTTTTGGTGCTTGCCTCACATGCATAGGGATAGGGGTTCAAACCCCAGCACCATGTATGCAATGAAATGTCTGAGCAACAAAGGCCACATGAAAAACTGAATAAAATTGATTCTCTCCTCTCTCTCTCCCTCTCAATGTCCCTCTCTTAAAAAAATGAAAAAGAAAGAATATCCAAGAGTCTGATGCATATTTAAAATGAGCTAAAGGAAAATTGGTGCTTTACTACTTTATCTGATCATAAGTCCAAGGAGACCTTGTTAAAATCTAAATCCAGAGATTCAAATATTATAAGAAATCTACGTGGCATGATGGAGCGCACCAGTAATCTCGGTTACTTGGGAGGGTATTGCACGGAGGATTTCAAGTTCAAAGCCAGTATCAGTAATTTAGTGAGTCCCTAGTGGTTCAATAAGATCCTGTCTCAAAATAAAATAAAAAGAAATTTTAAAATAAGAAAAAGGACTAGGGGTGTGGCTCGTTGGTTAAGCATCTCTGCCTCTGAGACTATCTATTTCTGCTTGCCTTTTATACTCTAGGAAGTGCTCTTTTTGTGACTGCATGGTGGCCACTGCCAGTTCCCAGTTTATTTAAAGAGAAAAGGAAGGACCCTCCCATAGCTCTGGCAAAATTCAAATTCTCTCTAAACTAATTGCTGGCTAAGAGGGTAATACTCTAGCTAAGCCTAGTTCAACATATATCTAAAATTAGTGTGGAAAGGTAGCAGGATCAGTCAAACTGGGATGTACTGTAGAGAACAGGAAATAGCAGTTACCAAAAAGAAGACTGTGGGGCAGAAAATTGTACATGACGTCAAATTATTGAGTGAGACCAACTCACCATTATGGTTGAACCTGACAGTGACTTTTCAGTTCTCCATCTAATGATTTAATAAACCATGTGAAATGATCAGTGATTCTAGAGAATCAATGACATGGGAGGGTTCATAAGAGGAGTTTGTCTAGTCAAATTATAGTAGTCAGGATAGAAAACATTTATATAAATTATATAAATCTTTACATCAGTCTAACACTTAAATTTTATATATACACATATCCTATTCACAACACCAATCCTTGAATAAGTGACATTATCTCCATTGTTCAGAAGAGAGAATGGATGCACAAAAGTAAGCGAATTATTATATAGCTAGTGTATTTGCTGTGTTACATCATTTTATATTACTTTGTAGCAAATTACCAATGTATTATAATGTGGTGGCTTTCAACTAACCCAATTTATAAATTACAATTCTCCTAGAGCTATGTAATTCAGATGCTCTACAGAGCACAACTGAGTTTTTGGCTCCATGTATTACGAATCTGAAATGAAAGTATTGGCTGGACTAAATCTTTGTCTGGAGACTTGAGAAGCAATCCATTTCTAAACCCATTCTTGTTGTTTACAGAATCAAGGTCCTTGAAGATGTAGGCCTAACGTCACATTTTCTTGCTAGCTATCAGACCAGAGCCAATCTCAGCTCTCAGAAGCTGCCCATATTTCTTTTCTGTGGCCTCCTCCATCTTCAAGGCTACAATGGCACTTTGAATCATTCTTATATTTCAAATCTCTGTTTGAAAGCACTAGTTTCATGTGACAACAGATCCCAAAATTATATACAACTATAATACACTAATAAAAAAATTAGAAAAAGTTAATATGATACATCACTCACTAATCACTCAGATGATTTCACTAACTTATGATCATCTGATTTTTTTCTGTTTTAATCCTTTCTTTTTTTTTTTTCTTTCTTTTTTTTTTTTCTCTGTTGGAGACTGAACCAAGGGCCTCATGCATGCTAGGCAACCTCCCTACCACTGAGCCACATCCCTACCCCCAAGAACAATGGAAAATTAATTACATCTTCAAAATGCCTTCACAGATGTAACTAGATTGATGATTAGAGAGATACATGTGCACTACGAAGAAATTACAAAACTTGAACTTGAATATGGTACCATGGGGGCACCTCAGAATTGTACCTATCATACTTTATAAGTGGAATAGTGGGTTTCCAACTCAGTTAATCAGATTTTACATCCTACATGTATGCTAAATTGTTCTATTATATTCAGATAATTAGGATTCATACCTGTTTCTCATGGATATCAATTTTCAGTTTTCTCTTTAAATTTACATACATCTATGTATCTATGTCATACCTATGCTAGCATTCCCTTTCATTCATCTCATTAACATCTAACAGAACGATGGTTATTATTCTTTAGGGATTTATTCATGCACAATGAGTTCATTATCTCATTTAGATTCAAAAATTATTTAAGTGATACTGATGTGAACCATCCCTGCACTGGACAAGTTTGTGAACAACTCTCTTATAGCAATATTGAAGCAGAAACAAAAACTATTCATCAAATTATTACATAAACAATTGACTACAAAAGGTAGACTGCATTGTGACTTTTGTGGGCCATGTGCATTTTTGCCTTTCTTTCTTCTTCCTTGATAATAAAAAAAGTCTGAAAGTTTATTTCATGATTGGATTGCTATAATGCTAAACATATTAGCAGCATGTATTAAATAATTTATTTAACCTAAGGTTCACTTTCTCTTTTCATTTTAAAATAATTTAAAACATTTTAGTAGGTTTCCCAATATGAAATGTTCCCTAGGCAATTTGTCCACAATGTCTAATGTAAAACTCATTTTTAACAAAATAATAGGTGCTACCCTGGGGAAGCATGAATGTGAAAGTCAGGAAGCTATGACCTGACATTAAGAACACACTAAAATAAAAGTAACCAACTAATTCTTCTGGGGAAAAGGATATTTGGAAAGTCTTCAATTCTGAGGGTCAATCTTCCTCCCTTCATGTAAAGAAGCAGTAACTTAATAATATAATATTTATTTTATTTTGGGACAGACTCACTAAGTTGCTGAAGCTACCCTCAAGCTTTTGATCCTCCTGCCTCAGCCTCCTGAGTCACAGGGATTAGGGGTGTATACACCATGCCTGGTAATAATATAATATTTTTAAGTTGTAGTTTTTGCATTATAATTTATCAAATCTATGTAAATATTCATATACTTAGTTTTCATTATGAGGCACTTTCCTTTTCACAAACTCTAGTATGGTTCTGGACCAATAGTACTTTCTCAAACTGGTTATTCTCTTAAGATAACATGAAAAATCCTGACTGCTTTACTTACCTTCTAGCTCCAATGTTACAAAAATATTTTGAGAATGATTTGGATATAGTATATTCCAAATAATTTTCTAATATCACCGATGGAAATTTCATATGTGGTATTACTCTGTGATAAAAGACAGCACTACATTATTCAAGTCTAGGTTTTTAATAACTTATTGCAAAATGTTTTCATGATCAGGTAATTTTTTTTAAAGAGAGAGCGATAGTGTGTGAGACAAAAAAAGAGAATCAACTTCTATATAGTTTTTTTTTTCATGTAGCTTTTGTTCTTTAAGCTCATTTTGAATCTGTTTCCAAAGTTTATACTAATGAAAATTATTTGTTATTAATTAGATGGTTCAAAATGAGTAAGAGGCATGTTATTAAGAGGTTGTATAATCCTTCAAATAGCAAGAAAGATTATTTGAATCATTCATATTTAACTTCAGGCCTCTCCTAAAATCATTTTGAGGTATCTGAAAACATAACCTATAGGTTCTGTTTCATAGAACAAAATCTCTAAATGTGTATTGCAACACATCACCTAATTGGCTACCTTAAGAAATATTTGTAACATGCAAATACATCCATTCATATATTTGGGATAGTTTGAATGTTACAAGCACCAATAAGGCAATTACAAATTAGGGTATATTCATTTTATAGGAGTCATATTAAGTATAATCTGAAAATAAGTCAGACATTAAATCAGAGTTATACAAAAGAAGGAAAAGCTAAATTAGAGTTATTCATCTTTGTACATTAGGTGTTTCTGTTCTACTTTAAGGCATCCATTTAGTGGATCATCTGTAAAGAATAATACTGGTGTCAAAGTATGTCTGATTTCACAGTAGATAATTAAGACCATGAAATAATAATAATATTGTGGTAAAAGTATAAGATGCTTATTAGAGGTAACTTTTTTCCGTAAATGAGTAAGACAAACACACTTAAGTGAAATTTTCAAGGTTGGAAAAGTAGCCCATTATAGCAAATATTTGGAAAGGATTGGCAGTATTGTTAAGGTACACTAAGGAACTGTTATAAGCATTTCCTTTACCACTAGACCTTAAATCAATTTTATTTTCATATAAAAAGATATGAAGCTCATAAAAAATTAAATCATTAATAATTTTATAGTAGCATACCTGACAGTTCTGACAGCCACATGGGGTAGCTTAGAACTGTATTCTTTTGCCAGATAAAATATTTATAGAACATTGACTAACTATCTTTCCCATGGTCTATAAGGCCTAGAAGTTATTATGAAATCTGGGTTTGCCTTCAGGGAATTTGGTTTAGTTCTTATACCAGCAGGTAGTTTTTGTATATTTGCTTTCTGAAGAATAGATGATTTTTGAAGCAAAGGCAGAGAAGTCCTAATAAATCATATCTGTATGAAATATTCATTACATCTGTATATTCTTCACAAGGCTTCTGTCAGGGAAATTAAAATAAAGAATGATTAAAAAAACATTTAGTAGCAGGTTGACAAGGCACTTTATAAAGGTAGAAGAGTTTTGGGTTTTAACAAGAAAAGTTTTCAGAAGAAATTCTGTCCACTATTCTTATACAAGTAGGACAAAACTGAAATAAAAAAGCACAGAGCCCTAGATATAGCTAAGTGTACTTTTTAAGAAGTAAATTATCCACTACCACTCCTTTTGGGTGTTATCTTTTTACCAGAGAACTCATAATATTCACTGCTTAGAAGTGATGAATTACTGAACAGGGAAGATTGGTAAAGGTAGTGAAGGCCTCCAGAAGCAGTCTGAAAGCATGTCCAACATGTGATGTTAAGAACAGATTCTGGAGCGTGATTATAAATTCCATATTCCAACTATGACAACTAAATTAAGTTCTTCTGCTTCTATTTCCTCATCCTCAAAATGGAAACATCATTAGATACGTAGCGTAAGTGGTTGTCTTGAGTATTAAATTAGTTATTATTTGCTCAGTGTTAATAAGGGACAAAGTAAAATAAAGGAAAAAAACAGCAAATCTTGTTTTAAGACAGGTATTCTAACAGTAATAGCTTTAGAAAAATATACACTATTCATGAGTTCATGTGAGTGGTGACTAAGTTTCTATTTTTGTTTTTGTTTTATGCATTTTAAACCCTTCATTTCATCTCATAAGTATGTAGCTAAAGCAGCTCACGGCTTTGTTAGACAGAGATTGACTGTATTACACATGTTCGCTTCCACCCTTTGCTCTAAGATTGTCTTGAATGGCTAACCTATGGCCTAAAGTTCCTGACTGTGTGAAATAACACTCAATTCTTGTCCTGAATGGTGCCAGTACATCATCATCCAGATTTTAGTCAGCATCTCTCAGAGGATATATATGCTTATGAACCCAATGTTCACAGTCCTAAGATTCATTTCTGGATAATTAATGACTGTCTTAGCACTACTACAGTTTAAATATCTCATGTGCAACCTGCTGAGAAACTCTTTACTTGGGCATAGAAATTAATGATGGAGACCATTTTATTCTTCCGAAGTGCAAGGGTCTATGAGAAATAAACGGATGGTGCTGACAGACACAATAAGTTACAGTATCTCACTGCTGTGGAATATTTCATAAAGCTGCTTCCAAAAACTTCTGTAGTTGCTTAGGAAGTGTTAAGGATAGGAAAAGAAGAATCATTCTGGACCTTAAATTAAGAATGTATTTATTTTAAAAAGTTTTATATTAAACATTGATTCAGGAAGACATAAAAAAATAAATTCATATCTTTTAGTGCAGTGAATAGTTGATAAAGATCCTGTATTTCATGTTATTTGTCCAAAGCAGCATTTTGACCCAATGCTAAATGGAATTAAGTCAAATATATATATTGTGCAAATAGGAAATACTTCATTCAGCTTCATGGTAGCTCAAAACATTGGCTCAAAAATATACAATACCATGATTTTAATTATCATTTTTTATTTTTTTAGTTGTAAATGATATTTTATCAGCAACTGAAGATAGTTATGTATCTTCTATGTTATTTTGACCTCTTCTTTTTGCATTCAGTTAATTTAGGTTATAGAAAATTTAAGTAAATTTTAATAGCCATTATATAAAAGCATAGGGATTCAAGACTAAATGAAAACCACCCAAGTCAGGACACCTCAGTTCTGTCATAAGTCCAAATTCCTTCCATGGTGTTAGACAGAACATTTAAAAGTCATTATTGTATCTGTAAAATGATGACTCAATACCTTTAATATTGAGTTAGTAACATTAATGTGGTCATGTTATGTAGCAAATATCACCTTGAATTCTTCATAGGATTATGCAAGGATTAAAAATTATACACAATTTAATAATTATACAGATGGCTCAGCGTACAGCTCAGTGGTAGAATATTTGCCTAGTTTGCATGAGACCATGGTGTCAATCCTTATACCTATTAAAAATCATATAAAATCTATATACTATCGCTGGCATCTGTGATCACCTTCTTCACCCACTTCATCAAATCTGTGCATGTTTACTTTGGCCCTGATGAGAACAGAAACTAAAGAAAGTACTAAAATGTTGGAATCTGTGTTTTAGGATGTTATACCAACTCCCACACATACATTTCTAACAACAGTTATAAAGACAGCATTAGACTATTCTCACATAATCGTGCCACTTGATGAATGTTAGGGTTTGGATGTGAGGGGTCCTGGAGAAGTTCATGTGTGACAATTCAGGATGGCTGAGGTGAAATGATTGGTTCGTGAAAGCCTTAATCCAAACAGTAAATTAATTCCCTTTTAGGGATTAACTGGCAACTATAGGCTGGTGGGGTGTGGCTGGAGGAGGTAGGACTTTGAGGGTGTGCCTTTGGGGTATGTATTCTGTATCTGGCATGGAGCTTCTCTCTGCTCTGCTTCCTGGAGCGACCCCCTTGAGCTCTGCTCGCTAGACCAACCCACGCCTGCCATGATGTTCACCCTCACCTTCAGCCCTTAGGAATGAAGCTGGCCTTCCATGAATTGAGACCTCTGAAACTGTGAGACCCTAAATAAACTTTTTCTCCTAAAATTGTTCTTGTCAGTTCATTTAGTCCCAGCAGGGAAAAGCTGACCAAAACATCAGAGCTCACAATTTTACATAATTAGCCTCATTTTTCTTTGCCATGTTTTTCTTAACATGTGAATATTTTAATTCAGAAAATAAAGTTTCATCTATAATAGTAGAACAATAATACTATGAATAAATTATCTTTCATTTGGATTTTTTGTTTCTTTCTTTTTTTTTTTTTTTTTTTTGTGGTCCTGGGGCTGGAACCCAGAACCTTGGGCATGCTAGATAAACACTCTAGCACTGATCCACACTCTCCAGCTTCATTCATTTGTGTAGGTTATTTTTCCCTTCAATTTTAAAGAGAATTCTACTGGATATAAAATAATTCTAGATTGATCATTTTAACAGCACTTAGTAATCCAAATAGGAATCATGAAAAAGAGATTTTGATAAAGAGAAAATAAAGTTACAGTTCTGTTGTTATTTAACACCTTCATATTTTTCTCTTATAAGTAAATATAAATTTTAAATTCATGATAGAATTCTTTCAGATTTTGGTGTATGCTACTGTGACAGCTTTCTTTTTACATTTTTTAAGTTAAGATTAAATGGGGCTTGGGGATAGAGCAGTGGCTCAGTGGTTTCAGCACTTGCTTGGCAAGCGTGAGGACCCGGGTTCAAACACTAGCACCAGGTACACAACTAAGTGTTGGAGCAACAAAAGGCATGTGAAAAATTCAATAAAAATTGATTATCTCTGTCTCTGTCTCTCTCTCTCTCACTGTCCTTCTCTCCTTAAAAAAAAAAAGATTAAATACACAATATAATTTTACCAGTTAAAATATTAGCTTATTAGTGTGTAGCTTATACTTCAGTTAAACTGACCAGTGTTGCTTCTTTTGCTGGACAAAAAGACATCTTTTCATTGGCTTCTTACTTTGAAAATGTTGAACAATGCATTTTTAGACAATTTTCTCAGGGAAAGTCTGAGGGTCTCAGCACAGGTAAGAAATCTGGGGATTTTCAGAATTCTGTGGTTTGTATAAGTCAGATACATGTACATAGAAGGTTACTGACAATGGATTTCTAAAGAATACATTTAAAGATGGAAAACAGGACAGAATTATTTTGACTTCATGGTAAAAACCAAATAGGAGTAAGGAATTAGATTTTTATTATATTGAATGCTACTTTTCATCCTGCTATTTATTAAATTACCTTTTTTGAACATGTCTAGAGGTGAATTCATTAACTGATCAAATAAACATAATTTGAATTCAAGGCAAACTGTGTTTTTGGAATATCAATTATCAGTTATGGTAAAGCGGGACAATATAAAATGCCAGCTTCTTTATTTGCTAGTTTACTTCTGTGACTTTCAGCATTCCTTTTAAAGAAATAGTGTATTTTTAATCATAAGCCCAGATGGCATTCTGTTCATTTGGTTTAAAATCCAGGTTTGCAATGACTTTCTCTTTCAAGCAGCCAAAGGCTAGTGGCTGGTGTGTGCCACTGTGCATATGCTCTGTTCAACTCCCGACTGAGAAAACATGCCTGAAAGCATTTTCCTGCCTGAGACTGCATTAAAAATCCATACCTGTGCTAGCAGCATGAGTTCAAGTTGATTATTCTTCAAGATCTGTGACTTCCCATTTATCCTCCTAAAGATATAAATGCTTGCTTTTCAATAGGCCACATGCATGGGAATTATTATGAAGGCAAGGTTTACTAACAATAATGGACATAGTATTCTATTGGGATTAAATTGGATCACCTACATTAGAACCTCTTAAAATGCATTTAGCAGAACACACAACAGCAGAAGAACAACTGAACATAGCACAGCTTGGGTTGCGCCTTTCATCTGTTCCAGTGCCATTGACGTCAATATAACCGAAGCTTCTCAAAGTTTGCCCTTCGTATACTGCTTGATGTGTCTTTGTTTCACATTTTACTCCAAAAGTTGAAATAATGCTCCGTCTTTTTTTTAGAAAAAGGAAGCAAATAAAGGGTCTCAAAAATAATAAAATGGTTTAAGATACTTCAAAAGAAGTATTTTTCTTTAAGGTACATGCATAATACCTGAAGTTGGGAAAGTACCTTGGAAGTTGATTCAGATCACATCAACAATACTTAAATTGTGATCTTAGCCTAATACTTCCATGGTGGGAGTTAACTCCCATTTAAGAGGTAGCAGCATATTTAATTTGGGACAGCTATATTGCACAGACTGTTCAAATTTTTTATGAAAACAAAATCTTAGTCTTTCCATAGGTTTTAGTAGCCAACCTCAACATCCAATTGTCCTATTAAAAATCAAGCAAACAAACAAACCTTAAGTGCTATATGGCTGAAATCATGTTATTGCAACTATACCTTTTAAAAGCAAAGTATACCAAGTGCTGCTAATTGTAACCCATACTCAAGGTCAATAGGTCTTTCAGCTCTTCATTTTTCAAAGTTCATTTTATGAAACTTCAGAAGTTGGAGTTTTCCTTTTTCATATTAAGAGATATTATTATACTATTACAAGGTAATACATTTTTATTTCATATCATTATGTGTACTCTAAAATACCATCTGAACAGTGTTGATATAATATTTGATATGAAGCTAAGGAGATATCACCTAATATGGATATATTACCCAGCAATTTTCCAAAGTTGTTGTACAAGCTTGTAGTCCCATCAGGAAAGAGTTGTGATGTTATATTACTTAGGCTTAAATGAATATGATAACAGTGAGGCAAAATATATGACAATTAATACACAATAGAGTTTATTTTTGCTCATTTAATCATACTGGAGAAATAAACAAAATGATGGATAAAACTCCTCCATGGGGTTTTTAGTCTAATGAAGTGTCTATCACATTCAACAAATAGCTTTTAAGGTATATCCCTGGGTATCCACTGTCTAAATTGCATGTGTAAAAAATAAGAAAAATGAAGGATAGGGCATGAAAGTTAAACAGTGTGGTTTCAGATTCAATGACATAAATATTATCTAAAATTAAAGAGTCAGATGCTTTAGCTCCTGTAGTACTTTCATAGTAAAAGAGTTTCAGGATAAGATGAACCAGATTTAGGCTTAGTCATACTACTTGCTAATTAGACAACTTTAGCATTGCAGATTTTCAGCTTTAAATGTTATAGGTAAGAAAGATTTCTTAAAATATATTACTTCATGGTGACTACATCTGCCTTACACGATTTGAAAATGAGATAATTTTTGTGGAATGATTTTGAAATTAAATGATGGTGTACAGATATTTTTAAAAATCTAGCCTTATACCTTTAAAAATCATTTATATGCAACAAATAAATAGAAATATAGATGGTAGATGGATATGCATGCACACACATATATGTACATATATAAATATTACAACTATGTAAGATACATTTTTTTTTCTTTTTTCATTTCTTATGACTTTGTTTTCCAACCTCCTTGATCAATGCTTCACAAAGGAAAGGAAATAAGGTGAATCTGCTTGAAAAGGTGAAATTCTGGAATTTTAAATTGTCATGATTTCATTTAGAAATTTAAAATGGTAAGATCAGTGATTGACTATAGTTCACAGGATTATCTTTCCCATATTTATCTACCGTGCTTTAATAATCTCTTCTCCACTGAGGGAAGATGAAATGAATTTACATAGGCCAATGATATGCTAGGTGCCACATACCAAGGCATGTGGGACAAAACTGATTGCCTGTCTTCCGTGTGAGAAGGAAGGAGGAGTATAAAAACATCTGAAATTTATTCTTCCTGTTTTCTTCTTATTTTAGAATCTAATGAAAAAAAATTCTCTGCATTAACACTTGAGTAAATATCAGTTTTACATTGTGTTAGCTAATCACTTTACCAAGAGCATGTGAAACATCATTTTAAATGCTCAAAATAAAAGACATGCTTTTATAGCTTAATATTCTCATGAGGTCAATTAATGCCTCCCCTCCAGACTGACACTTTGAAAGGCATTATTATTAACATTGCTGTCCTTAAACCATCAACATTAGCCTGCTCTGCAGACAATTTGTTGATGGCTATTAAAGTACAGTGTACAGCTGCTGCCTGAGGGCAGGATTTGGAATTGCCTTATCAACGCAAAACCACATTTTCATGCTTTGGAACAAGTTTCATTACTTAAAAATTAAAATTGTTTCATTTTCTTCTAATATCTAGATTGGATTTATGGTTATTAAAAAACTAAATGTTGGGATGGAGCAGTGATGCCGAGGTATCATGCTTACCTGGCATGTGAAAGGACGGACCTAGGTTCAAACCCCAGCACCACATACATAACTAAATGTTGGAGCAACGAAAATCAGATGAAAAACTTATAAATAAAGTTGATTCTCTTTTTCTTTCTCGCTATCCTGCTCTTTCTCTCTCCTTTTTTTTTTTTTTTAAGAGAAAGGGGCAGTGAGAGAGAGAGAAAGAGAGATACAATTTTTATTTAGTTTTTCATGTGCTTTTTGTTGCTCCCAGACTTCCTTGGGTATGTGGTGCTGGGGTTTGAACTCAGTACTCACGCATACCATGCAAGCACTTTAACCACAGAGCCACTGTTCCAGCCCCTGCTCTCTCTCTCTCTCTTTTTTTTTTTTATTAGTTGAATGTGGACTTACAATTGAGGGGGAATCATTATCAAACAATCAAGAACAAATGCATATTCACATAGTTAGCCAAGGCTGATTCCATTCCATTGTTTCCCCCCTTGAGTTCCCCATGGTTTTATGTTTCCCCCAAAAGAGCCCCTGTGTTAAATGGACTTTTTGGGGAGGTCAGAGATCTCCTTCTGAGTTGATTCCTCCATACTCCCTCTCTTAACAAAACAAAACAAAACAACAACAAAAAAACACACAATAACAGTGTATGAATATGTATAACTAATTAAATTTCTGGTAATGTAGATGTAGGGTTTAATCTGAAAGATATAATTAATTGGGAAATAGTCAACAATCAATAATAAGAATTGTCCAGACTAAAGTGGTAATCAGTATAAAAATTATTTAAAATTTTCGGATATTTTGTAGTCATTACACAAAGCTTGCAGAAGAGAGTACCACAGACTAAATCAGCCACTATTATATATAGCACATAAATAGATAAATAGATAGATTTAAAAAATAAAGAAGACATATTGAGATACCCATGTATACATGATGTATTCTAATAAAAATCTACATTTCTTCTTCTTCTTCTTTTTTTAATTAAGAGAGAAGGACAGTGAGAGAGACAGAGAAAGAGAGAAATAACTTTATTTAGTTTTTCACATGGCCTTCGTTGCTCCAACACTTAGTTGTATAAGTGGTGCTGGGGTTCGAAACCGGGTCCTCCTGCTTGCCAGGCAAGCGCCGAAACCACTAAGCCACCACTCCAGCCACTGCACTTCTTCGTTTTTATAGTGAAAAGTCTTCTTCCTGAATATGGAAACTTTTCCTACTAATAATCAACTATTTCAAAGATATTCTTTATATCTTTGGATATATATATATATATATATATATATATATATCATCATATATTTCATCAATAAACCATAATTAATATCCTCCATTAGTATGTTGATGTCTTTAGAAATGTGCATTATAAATGGTTTCCAAAAAGAAGCAGTTTTTGTAGTATTTTAGGAGTAAGACTCCTAATTACATGGCAGAGAATAGATGCACCATCCTAATGAATTTCTGCAAAGACATCACTGAAAAACAGATAGAAAAAAAACAAGGTAGGTCCACAGTGAAATATCAGTATCAGACCCAAAACCAAAGGGAACACATCTTTGTCTTCTAATTGGATCATTTAGTACAAAGTTGTTCAATGTGATTATTAATACAGTTGGAAGTCTATCTGCCACTTGATTGACTGGTTTCTATTTCTCCAACTTGGTCTATTTTTTCTCCTGTCTGTCTTCTTCTGTACTTTTAAATTAATCCAGTATTTCTTAGTATTATTTTATTTTACTTTATTTTCTAGTAACAAGTTAGCTTTACATTCTTTTTTCTTCTGTAGTTTTACTGCAATGCACATTTTCTTTATTAAACCTGGTGTAAATTAGCATGGTTCCCTCGTCTTGAAACGCACACAAGAGAAAGTTTAAGTTCAAACACATAGAAAGATTTAATATTGAGGATGGGATTAAATTATTAACTTGAACAACATGGATGCAGCACTAGCACTAACTCCAGGACCATGATTATTTTGTAGGAATGCCTGCCAGGGGACAAATGGGAAACTGAGGTACTACAAGGCTGTTTCTTGACCTGGGCATCACTTTCTGATAGCTTTGTCAAAATATATGGGGCTGTCCTCCTAGTGGCTGTGGAGCTGTGCGTATGCATATTTTATATTTCAATAACATCAAGTTTAAAAATTAAATGACACTTATCACCATCTAGAAATTAAGCATAGAAACTAAATCAATGAAAAATTAAAGCTTTCCAGGAACAAAAATGATCCATGGTTTTGAGAAGCTATGATTTTTTTCTCTTTCCACTCTTATTTTTTTAGCAGTATATAGAGATACAATTGAGGGGGAAACGTTATCAAACCATCAGTAACCAATGTATGTATACTTTGTTATCCAGGGGTAATGCCAAAACATGGATGACCACCTTGGGTTTCACCTGTTGCAGTTTCCCCCAGAAGAACTCATGTGTTAAATGGGTATCCCGGGGAGGAATGACATCGGCTTCTGGGATGGTTCCCCCATATTCCCACTCTCCAGTCACCTATGAGTTCTTCATACACCCTCCCCCTTTCCCATCCCCCTCCCTACACCTCCAAGTATCCTAGGGAGCCATCCCCCTATTACACTGAGAAACATACAATTTGAAGTTATTGTTAGGTTAGCTGTCTAACATACTGCTTCCCCATGCATTCTAGCTTCCACAGATGAGAGAAACCATTCGGCCCTTTAGTCTCTGAGATTAGGAAACTTCACTTAGCATAATTCTTTCCATCTCTGTCCATTTGATATCAAAAGCCCTAATATCATCTTCTCTAATGGCCGAGTAGAGAAGCTATGTTCTTTAAAGCATTTTTATAATTATTCTATAAACATGGAATGATGTCTGTTTATAAAGTTTCTTAATACGTATGTGAAAATATTTGACATTAATTTATGTTTAGCAATTCTAGAACTAGATCTTTTTAAATATTTATTTATTTGTGGTACTGGAGATTGAATGCAGGAGTTCTCTACCACTGAAGTACAGCACAAGTGCCTTTTATTTAGTTATTTTTTAAATTTGGGGGGTTTTGTATCTTGCGCTACTGAGGAATTAACACAGAAGCATTCTACCACTGAAATACATTCCCAGCACTTTTTAGATGTTAATTTAGAGGCAGTGTCTCACTAAATAACCAAAGCTGGCATTGAGTTTGTGATTCTCCTACTCAGCCTCCTAAGTAGCTGGGATTACAGGGTGCACAACCCCACCCAGAAATATAATATTAAAATACATGTAAACCCCAATGCATTCCCAAAGTTTCTCTCTATAGTCAAAATAATCTAAGGAAACTTGACCTGTTTCTTGGTCTTTATTTTTCACATAGTAGAAGCCAATTTCTATTTACTGAAAATCTTTAGAAAACTACAAAAAAATCTTTTATGAGTGGTTATTCATAATGACAGCCTTAAATATTCTTAAGAACTGGAACAAACATTGAACTCAACCTTCAATAAATACTATTAGGATGAAATGATGATGATGATGATGATAACCATAACTAAATTTTACAAGGAGTTGACTAGAGTCTAACTATTCTGCTCTACTAATAAGTGAAGTCTAAAAATGCTGAAAATTTCCGCATTCACACAGTGTTTGTAGGGCAATCTTTGAATACAGCTACTTTGGGCACCACATGCTATTCTCTTATTTATGACACTATTGTGGATCAGGCATTTTTTAAATTTTGCACCTTGAACATGAAGTCCTAAAGATTCTTTCACAGAATCTCTGATATTTAAGATATTTTCTGGGGGGAAAGTTGATTTTCTAACTGATATTGGTAAATATTGCATACCATAAATCCTCTGTTTGAATTTGTGCCCTTTATAATGTTAAAGTCTCAGCCATGTTCTTTCTTAGTTAAAAACAAAGTGGTTATTTTTGTTTATTTAAAGTGTGTTTAACACAGACTTATCAAGATTCTTTGATTTTTAAAAGCATGATTATGACCTAACACCTATTGAACAAGTAAAAACTATGCTTTAGAAGTCACAATAAAATGGTCTAGACATAGTGGCACACTCCTAACCTAGTGACTTATGAGGCCTAGACAAGAGGATCACAAGTTTGAGGCTAGCCTCAGCAATTTAGTGAGACAGTGTCTCAAATAAAGTATAAAGGACTGAGGATATAGCTAAGTGGGTCCCTGGATTCAATCCCCACTATCACACAAAAAGATATTATTAGCAATATTTTAAATTAAATTCATGTTTCCAAAAGCTAATTATATTTTTATTCCAAATAAGAAACAAAAATAAATATGTAGATTTTGTTTATGGGTATATACAAATATACAATTAATGACAAAATTTTTGTGGCACTTAATATGGGTTGGGCAGTTTTATGAATTCTATTTATTAAATTGCTTAATATTTATAGCAATCCTTTAAGATCATCTATCATTCAAATTTTATTCTAGTTTATTATCATCCCAATTTTACAAATGAAGAAACAAGTAGCAGAACTAGCATTGACTTGTAATCTGTTAAGGGCACCAAAGCCCTTAATTTGAACCAATAACATAATTTGAACCAATAACATTGTAAGTAGTGCCCACCTATAATCCCAGCCACTTGGGAAGCATATTCAAATCCAACCTGGTCAACTTAGCAAGACCTTGTCTCAAAATAAAATTTAAAAAGGTCTGGGGATGGCTGGAAAGGTGACTCAGTGGTAGAGCGCTTGCCTCTCATCTGCAAGGACCTGGTTTTGATCTCCACACCGCATGTATAACTAAGTGGAGGGAAAACAAAAATCAGATGAAAAATTTAAAAAAATAAAATTAACTCTTTATCACTCTCTCTCACAGCTCAGTGGTAGAGCACCTCTGGCTGGATTTGATTCAATACTCAGTACCACACACACACACACACACACACTTATACACAAACAACCAATATTCTAATCTCTTTTATATATTCTTAACTTGTAAAAATGGATATATATATATATATATATATATATATATATATAATGTATATACATATATATAATAAGTGAAGTACAAGACTCCAGATTTTAATCATAGTATAGTAACACATAGTAAAGTGTGTAAATTTTTTTTTAAGAAAGAGGGGACAGTTTTTGGATCCATTCATCCAGTGAGGGACATCTGGGTTGTTTCCAAGATTTAGCTATTATAAATTGAGCTGCTATGAACATAGATATTGCTATGTCATTGTAATGTGCTGATTCTAAATCCCCTGGAAAAACACCCAGGAGTGGAATAGCAGGATTGTATGGTTGGCTCATCCCTAGTTTTTTGAGGATTCTCCACACTGCTTTCCAGAGGGGCTGTACCAGTCTGCAGCTCCACCAACAGTGTGCTAGTGTGCCTATCTCTCCACAGCCCCTCCAGCATCTGTTATTGTTTATTTTCTTCATTTTTGCCGTTCTGACTGGCATGAGGTGATATCTTAATGTAGTTTTCATTTGCATTTCTCTGATTACTAGTGATTTAGAGCACTTTCTCATGTATTCATTGGCTTGATCAATGTCCTCTGTTGAGAAGTTTCTATTAAGCTCTTTGGCCCATTTATTAATTGGGTTGTTTGTGTTTTTGTAGTTGAGGTTTTTAAGGATTTTGTATATTCTGGATATGAGGCCCCTGTCAGAGGAATCATAGCCCATGATTCTCTCCATTTCTGTAGGAAACCTCTTGACTCTTTTGATTGTTTCCTTGGCAGTGCAAAGTTTTTAGCTTTATGGCATCCTATTCACTGATTTTTGACTTTAAGGAAACAACCCAGATGTCCCTCACTGGATGAATGGATCCAAAAGCTGTAGTACATACATAGCATGGAATTTTACACAGCAATTAAAAACAATGATATTGCAGCCTTTGAAGGAAAATGGATGGCTATGGAAGAAATTATGCTGAGCGAAGTAAGCATAACCCAGAGAACCAAGGGTTGAATGTCTTCACTCATCTGTGGAGGCTGGAAGTAGACCCTGGCCAATGAGAAAGGTGGTCTATTATTTGTGTTAAATCCAGATAAGATGTAATGTTATACAACCTAATACATTTTTAGAGATGTTGTGGGAAGAGGAAGTGTGGGATAAAGGAGGGCAATTGGGGGGGCACTCTTGGTGGTAAATCTAATCTTCAGAATCTATGCACATATGATATTATTTTGTTAAAAATTTGTATGATTGTTCAACAAATAAATTTCTCAATAAAAAAGAGTAAACAGTGTGAGAGAGAAAGAGATAGAAGCAATTTTTATCTAGTTTTTCATGTGACTTTCATTCCTCGGACACTTCATTGTGCATGTGGTGCTGGGATTAGATCTTGTGTATTCCTGCATGCTAGGCAAGCACTGTAACCACTAAGCCACCACTCCAGCCCCCACAAATATGTTTTTAAAAGTGTATGTGACCATATCCAATACCCCTGTCAAGTCACAGAGCATTAATATCACTCTAAAAAGCTTTATTGCATCTTTTCCCTGTTCATTGCTTCCCTTGACTATAGACTCTCCCTCTTCTTGTTGCAATCCACTAAGTATAGCTGTGTTTATTTTTAAACTTCATATAAATGAATCATAAACTATGGACTCTTTTTGTCTGTTTCACTTGTTCAACATGATGTTTTAAAAATGTTTCTAAGTCTGTGCCTGTCAGTACATTGCTTCTTTCTACTGCAGAGAATATCTTTTATATATATATATATAAAAACTATAATTTGTTTAATTTACTCTGGTTGCTGGATGTTTGGGTTGCTTCCAGATTTGGGCTATTATAAATAAAACTACCATAAGCATTCTCATACAAGTCTTTTATTGAACATGTGTTTTAATTTCTTTTGTGAACATTCCTAAAGATGGAGTTACTAGATCCTAAGCTTGGTTTATGTTTAACTATTTTTCAAGTCTACAAACTGTTTCCCAAAATGGCTGTAGAATTTTGCATTTCAAACCATACGTGTGACAGCTTGGTTTGCTCTTCTATTTATTATCTGATGTTGTTTATGCTTTATACATTCTACTGGATGTGTAATAGAATCTCAATGTGTTTGTAGCTTGCATTTCTTTAATATCTAATTATATGTAAAATGTCTTCCTGACTTTTCTCTGTGGCACTCAATTTTCCCCTTTTAAAGTTGGCTAGTCCATTATTAAGGATGGGTGATTGTAGATGGGAAATGCACAGTATTTTAAAATGATTATGATGCTTCCTATAGAAGTTGAGGTCCTCAAAAATTGAATTAATTTCCTTCATTTTCAAGTTTTCTGAGCATTTTTAACATGAAAAAGATTGAAAATTATCAAAGGCTTATTTTGTCTAATGAGATCAGCATTTTCATTTTTGCCTTCATTCTATCAATGGGTTCATTAAAATGACTGAGTTTTGAATATAAAACAAAACTTCACTTAGTCAAGACAATGTATCATTTTTATATTTTGCAAAATTCAATTTCTAAAATATTCTTAAGTTGTCACAAATTTTATTGAACTGTGAATTTCTTTTCTTGTAAGTTAGTATCTGATATTAGTCTTATACTAACATGATAAATTGATAAAATGGTCCTTAATGCTGTGAAATAAATTAGAATTATTTTGTATTAAATATTTAAAATAATTTTGTAATGGAAATATCTCAGCCTATTTATTTGTATTTGAAATTGTTTGCAAATATAAATTAAGATTCTTTAACAGATAAAGTGTGATTTAATTTATCTATTTAATTTTATGTTACTTCAAGTTGTATTTTTCAGTAACTTTTTCCCTTTGCACTGTTTAATCCATCAGCAAAATGCATGAACAGTATTTTCTTATCAGGTGTATAATATCTGATAGGACTGAGATTTTATCCCTGCTTTCGTTCCTGTTATTAGCAATTTCTATCTTTTCTCTTTTGTTCTTTGCCAGTCTTTTTGGGGATATCTACTCTATAAAATTTTCAAAGGATCCGCTGTGACTATCATCATTCTCTCTCTACTGATCATTTTCTACTTCAGTATTTTCTTTATTTTCATTGTTCTTACTTTGGTTTGATTATCCCTTCTTTGCATTATTTATTAAATAGAAATTTTAATTGTTGATATTTTAGTCTCCTAATATAATTCTTAAAACAATATAATTTCCTGTTATCAATGTTTCACCATGTTCCATATATTTTGATATTTATTTGTGTTCTTTATCATTCAATCCTAACTTTCTCCAATTTTATTTGTGATTTTAATTTTTAACCCAAGATTGGAGTTGTCTTCTTTAATTTTTTTTACTTTAATTTTTGTTTGGCGTGCTATATCATGAGCCCTTTCTATTTTTTCATTGAGACAGGATCTTGCTAAATTTCTTAGGTCCTCACTAAATTGTGGAGCCTGATTTTGAACTTGTGATACTCCAGTCTCAGCCTCCAGAGTTGCCTGGATTACAGGCATAGAGATGTTTTCTTTAGTTTGCAAATATTTGGTGACATTCAAAAATATTTAATTTTTTTAGTAATTTGTCTATACTTAAAACATTCTTTGTAAAATTATTATCTTTTTTCAAGTATTAAAATTTGCTTTATGGCACCAAATGTAGTCTCTCACAATGAAAGCTCCATATGGAGTTGAACACAATGTATATTCGCATTTATTAAGAGTACATTTCTGTCATATCAAATTGATCAAACAGTTGATTTTACTTTAATCTTCTGTATTCTTTCTAAATTTTTGTCTATTTGTTCATCTATTATTATAAGTAGAGTATGAAGATTTTTGTTTCTTTTTTTTTATTAAGAGAGAGGGGCAGTGAGAAAGAGAGAAAGACAGTATCAATTTTATTTAGTTTTTCACAGACTTTTGTTTCTTGGACACTTCATTGTGTACGTGGTGCTGGTGTTCGAAACCACGTACTCACACATGCAAGGCAAGCGTTGTAACCGCAGAGCCACTACTCCAGCCCCAAATATTTTTGTTTCTTTTTCTTTTTTTTTTGCCATGACAGTGATCAATCTATTTATCAATTTAGTTTGGCAAATCTTATTTCATGTACTTTGAAATTCTTGTTATTAGACATACACATATTCAAGACTCTTAGATAAAAATGAATTGACAGGACTGTAGCGCTGGCTCAGTGGTTGTGGCACTTGCTTGGCATGCACAAGGACCATGTTCTAACCCTGTCACTATATGTGCACAACAAAGTGTTAGAGCAACCAAAGCCACAGGAAAAACTAAATAAAATTGATTCTCTTTCTCTCTCTCTCTCATTATTCCTTTTTCTTTAAAAAAAAAATGAATTGACAATTTTATCATTATACAATGTCTCTCTGTGTCTCTGCCACTATTCCTTGCTATAAAGTTTAGTTGTTCTGACATGAATAAAACATTCTTATGGTTAGAGCCTAAATGTCACAACATTGTCCACAATTTTAATTTCAACACATTTTTTTTACACTGACAGTGTGTATTTTATTTTTACTCAAATTTAGATTTTATCTTTTTAAATGAAATTGTTTCATTTTTATGTAATTCATATGATTGATGTTTGATGTGTCATTTTGTTACTTAATTTATATTGGTTTTCTTTAATTCTATATTCTGCCTTTGGGATGAATCAGCATTTTTTTGGTATTTTGTCGTAATTTTTTCATTAGTCTATAAATCATTGTGTTAATGATTATTTTAATTTAGGTTTATTTATTTATTTTTATGGTGCTCACACACCACTAGACAAATGCTCTACCCCTTAGCTAACTACCTAACCCTTTAGCGTTTGTTGTAGCATTAAAGTATACATTAGGTTTTATTAACATTTGTTCTTATACCAGTTCATGCATAGTATAAGAATTTCAAAGCAATATGCTACAGTACCAACCATGTTTTGTGTTTTATTGTCATATATTTGACTGTTCGTTATATATGAAGAGCATATTTTTATTTAAAATCATTTCAAAAACTTAATAAAACTAGAGAAATGTTATTTTATTTTTATACATGCATTTACATTTTCATAGACTCTCATTTCCATCTAATAACTTTTTTTCACATTGGAGCAATTTTTTTTCTTGCAATACAGGAAATAATAATGACTTCTGTCACCAGTTTAAAAATCTGAAAATGTTCTTTTTCACTTTCAATTTGGAGGCTATTTCACTTGCCCTATATCCTAGGTCAACAAGATTATTTTTTTTTTTTTTGAACAACCTTACACGATTTTAACAAAATAATATAAAATGTGTATAAAATGTGTAAATATTCTGGATATTGCAATTATCTCCAGGAGTACCCCCCCAATTACCCTCCCTTATCCCTCCCTTCCCTTTCCCTTTATAACT
>PVKS010029200.1:0-25605 GCA_004027875.1 Aplodontia rufa | reverse complement strand
AATATGGGTAAGGGTGATTGGCATCAAGGAGACATCTGAAGTTTCAAGTGGGGTGGGCAGGGTGAGCCTTGTTCAAGGACACTTTGAACAAAGACATGAAGAAAGGGAGGGAGTGGGGCTGGAGCGGTGACTCAGGGGTTAAGGCACTTGCCTGGCATGCGCAAGTATGCGAGTTTGAACCCCAGCACCACGTACACAACGAAATGTTGCAGCAACAAAAGGCACATGAAAAACTAAATAAAATTGATTCCCTCTCTCTCTCTCACTGTCCCTCTTCCTAAAAAAAATAAAAATAAAAAAAGATGTAATTTTTTTTTTAAAAAAAGAAGAAGAAGAAGAAAGGGAGGGAGTCATGCGGATACCTGGGGAAGGGCATTCCAGGCAGAAGGACCAGTCAGGACAAAGGCCCTGAGCAGGGGTGCATCTGGAGCGTTCCAGAAGCAGCAGCATGGTGGACACACCTGCGTCCAGCAGTGCCAGTCCTCCTTGACTTCCTGCTCCCGGGGAGGGCTACAGGTCCTCTCTCTGAGGCAAGGCCCAGCCTGTAATATGCTCTGGTGAACAAGATGTGCGAGGAAGAGGTGTGTGTGCTTTCCTGGCTAAAGCATCTAAGAGTCAGTGAGTGATTCCAAATTTCTCCTCCAACCCTGCCCACTAGCAGGTAAAGCTCCAAACGACCCTGACATGGTCCCTGAGTCAGGGTCATGTGGAGTAGCGCTCCCCGCTGACCTCATGGACAGGGAGCACGGATGAGAAAGAAGCCTCCCTGGGGCTTTGAATCCCTGGATTGTGCACTTGCTGATGGACTGGAGCAGGAGAGGGTCCAGAGGTGTCTCCTTGGTTTTTGGCCTGAGCAACAGGAAGGAGAGAGTTGTCAGGCTGGAGAGAGTCAGGAGCGGAAGAGGGACTGGGCACGGGGAGGAGCTGCAGCTGGAGCAGCGAGATGGAGATGTTGTAGATGCTCCTTAGAAATCCAAGTATAGTGTCTCATTGAAGCAGCAATGGCGCTTCAGTGTGAGCTCCACCTCTCATGGGCCGCTCGGGGGAGGCCAGGATGGGATGTCTAGGCATGTGTTTGGGAGTGGACAGCACAGAAGGCATGGATGCCTTGAGACTGGCAGGGATCAGGAGCGGGGAGTGAAAACTGATGCCCCTTTTGGTCTCTAGGCCAAGAACGATGAAGGAAAGGGAAGGTGGGACAGGTTTGAGGGGGTAAGACTAGCTGTGAGTGCTCAAGGGACATCCTAGGGGTGGTGTCCTGCAGGCACACGGATTATCTGATTTGGAGTCAGAGGACTGGGGGATTGAAGACTCAGGAGGAGAGACAGACTGGGGTGAGAGAGGTCTGTCTTCCTGGGAGGAAGGGAGTGAGAGGACAAGGGCCAGGACAGAGCCTTAAGTCAGGCTCCTTTGAGGGTGATGTTGGAAGGAGGAAGGAGAACCAAGGTAGGTGGGGTGGTGACGGGGGTGGAATCAGCCAGGAGAGTGGGTGTATGTTTTAGGAAGAGAGAGAGCGGCCAGTGGTTTGTACCACTGCTGAGGAGCTGAGTCAGGTGTGGGCACAGGAGTACCAGGGGAGGAAGAGCAAAGTCTATGTGGCTTGAGTGCGGTGCCCGGATAGCAGTCAGGTCCCAGGATAGGGAAGGTGGGAGCCAGGGGCAATGGAGGAAGTGAGTGGGGACCATGATCTCAGGGCTGAGGCAGAGGCATGGGGCTCCAGCAGGATAGGGAAGATAGCAGGTTTGAAGCCAAGTGGCGGCTGCAGGAGGTTCAGGCATGGGCCAGACCAGGCAGAACGGCACTGATTCCCTGGGGCCTCCCTGGGGCACTGAAGTGATCTCTTGCCTCACTCAGGGGCAGATTGGAGGAGGGAGACTGGGGCAGTGACCAAGGGGAATGCAGTCAGAGCTGAGAAGAGGCAGAAGCAGGGACAGAGGGGAGGCCAGGTGGCCTCTCTGCATTACCCATGGCACTAGTCAGAACTGGTGAGAAGACCACAGTAAAGCAGGGCAGGCTTCTGGGTGAGGCAGCCCAGCAGCTACAGAGGTGGACGCAGGAGAGTGGCTGGGGTGAGAAAATGGTTTTAGCAAGGACTGGGAGGCAGGAAGCCCATGGGCATTTGGGAAACAGAAGTGGAGGATGGCGAGAGGGTCTGGGCCTGACCATGGAGACCAGCCCCCAAGCAGGGACTTCTGGGTGTGGCTGGGGTCCTGGCAGCACACCCTGTGGCTGGAGATGCCCCTATGTCTGCTTCTAGGGGCTCAACCTTTCCAGAATCTGGCCCCAAGGTGCCAGGAGGGGACAGATGTCTGGAGGCAGGGCGGGGGTGGATGAGAACTGAGGTGAGAGGACTTGGTTTTGGTTGTCCTTTCTGGGTATGCTTGGATCTCACCTACCGAATCAGCAGAATGAGACATTTGCCTGGGGGTGGATCTGTTTTCCTAAGAATCTACCTACTTCCTCGTCTCTAAAAGTCGGAACTATCTTTGTTAAGTTCAGGGAAAAGGAATTCACCCTGTTGAGGAGCCTCCCCTGCACACAGAGGAGTGGGTCACCATTCACCTGGAATGACCTTCATATGACCTCCTGGAGATCACACTGCTATTCTCTCCACTTGACAGGGGAATGCAGGCAGGCAGGGGACGGGGACAATCTATTGCGATCACAAGGCATGACATCATCTATCCCCTCACAGGGCAGCCCAGATGCTGGTGGGGTCATGTAAATTCTTGCTTTCTTCACTTATCTATCTATGGTTTCCTGGATGCTTGAGGTTCCTGTCCTTGTCACGGACATATGAGAGTTTCCTCCATCTCTGGTTAGAGGCCTTCATGTAGGGGCCCAAACCATCGTGTATTTCCTCATTCTTTCTCAGAAGGTCACAGGCTCCTTCCAGCAGGAGGCTAAAGAAGGGACTTGAATTCCCCTCACTCCAGCTGAACCTGTCGGCTCCCTAAAGGCAGGGGCTGAGACCTAAGCTTCCTTCCCCGTTTCCTTTTGGAGTTGACTTAGTCCTGGTTCCTAGGGACCGGCAGCAGGCATCATCCCTAGAGGCCACTCATGGGAAAAGGAAGGATGGAGAAGAAAAGGTGTGGAAATCTTTTTTTGTTCCATCAGTCCTCCAAAGAGGCCTCCAGAGCCTGTGTGAGCTCAAATCTTGGGGCGCCATGAGGCGTGGCCAGGCCAGAGGGAGCGATGGGAATAAGGCCAAGAGGATGTTTGCTCAGTTGAAGGCTGGGCGCTTTTCTTAGAACCTGCAAACTGCCATCCTAACGTAGGACTTGGCACCTGGGGACCTTCCTAATGCCACCCTACTCCTTCCCTTGGGTCCTCTGTTCTCCTGAGACCTTCTCCACCTGCTTGCCCCTGGTGATGGCATCTGTCTCCATCAACAGGATAGAGGGCAGGACCCGAGTGGGCCTGGTTCTGGGCTCACAGAGGAGCTCAGGAATGTCTGTTGCTGGAGGGTGAGAGGGGTGAGGGCTGGCTGTGAAGGCTTGAGTCTTGTGGCATTCCTGGCACAAGCTACGCCTATGCATGTGCTTTATCTAATTGCTCTAACGACTTTACAAGGCAAATTTTATTATCTTCATTTCATAAATGCAAAAGCTCAGAAACACAGGGAAGCTTGTGAGTGATCACCCAGGGAGTAAGTGGTAGTGGGGAATTTAAACCGGGGTGGGGATGGGGTCTGTGAGGCTCTGAGGAGGTGGCCCACCCCAGAGCTGAAGCTGGGGGGCAGAGGCTTGTTCCATCCTGACTCAGCCACAGCCTCCTCTGAGACCTCTTCCTGTTGTAGACAGAGGGCTGGGGTCATGCTCAGCACTAAGACCCTGGCTCCTTCTGAAGCTGGGTGATTTGTAGAGGGCCCTGGGAGGGAGGGGCTGAGGCTTGGAGGAAGTGGGGGGTGGCGATGGGCAGGGTCCTCCTGGACAAGAGATGCCAGCATGGGGAACAGCAGGAGGAAAGGCTTGGCCACAGGAAGGAGCCCAAATAAGGGGAAAGGGTGCTGGAGCAAGATGTGTGGTCTCAACCTCTCTGTTGAGGGACAATGAGAGAGAGAGAGAGAGAGAGAGAGAGAAAGACAGAATAAATTTTATTTAATTTTTCATAGACTTTCGTTGCTCATTCACTTCATTGTGTACGTGGTGCTGGGGTTCGAACCTGTGTACTCGCGCATGCAAGGCAAGCGCTGTAACTGCTGAGCCATCGCTCCAGCCCCTGGTTCTCCCAGTTTTGAGAATCCTGGAAACAGCTGCTCTCTGGGGTGCCTCTACTCTTCTCATCCCCCAGGATTCAGCCTGTGGGGACCCTGTGCCCCACCACCAGCACTGGGGCTCCGCCCACAGGTGATCTGGAGTCTGCTGTTTGCTGGCTCCCTGCCCACCCCAGCTGGAGCTGTGCTCCCCACTGTCCAGGAGGGGGTCTTGGAATCCCTTCCCCAGGGATCCACCTGAGGGCTGGGCTGGGAGCCAGGGCTTGTCCTCTGATGCTCCCACCCTAACCTTTGCTGGGCCTAGGGCAGGAGTAAAAATGGAAGTCCCACACTCCATATGTCTAGATCTTTAAAAGTTACAAATCTAGCCAACAAACTGCTAAATAGAATATGTTCTCTCTCCTCCTACACTGGCAAATATACCTTCGTGACAACCGGGAAGGCCGGGTTTCTTTTAGAATTCTTGGACTCCTGGAGTACTGTCCTAGAGCGCACTGGGGAGAGTCTATCTCAGCCCCTCCCTGGCCCCACCCTTGGCCAACACATGTGGCTGCTCTAGGCCATTCATCTTGCGCTATCCTTGTACCCAGCACAGGGAGTCCCCTGGCCTCCCTTTAGGCCCAGGAGTGAGGCCCATATAGACTGTGGAGGGGATTGCAGGCCTTGTAGGCAGGGAATGCTGGGCTCCTGCATTTGGGGGACAGTGGACCTGTGGGAGGAGAATGGGGTTCCTCTAGAAGACAGAGTCCTACCTAGGCAGGGGACCTTCTTGTTTGAGTCTAAGGCAATGCTTCCCTCGGGGCACTTCCAAAACCTGCTCTGGAATGAGTGTCTTTACCCTGCCCGCATCCTGGCCCTTGATGCATCCTGGAGCCCCACTGGACCAGGGTGAGCAGACCACTGTGCCTGCTGGGTCCGAAGTCTGGGGAGCTGACCCTTCCTCATCCCCATACCAGGGCTCCGCTCTTTCAGCCCTCCCTTCCTACCCAGCATTCCTCTCTTTCCTCATGTGGACCCAGGGAGGGAGCTGCAGCCACTTGTCCCCCACCTGTGTGGGACCCTGGTCTCAGCCAGTACTCATGCATAAGCACCCCTGTCTGACTGTGTGGAGCTCTGAGCGCCTCATCCTCCCACCCTGACTCGCGGCCCTGCGGGCGGTAGGCAGCTCTTCCTAGCTTGTGCCTGGAAAGTGGGACACCAGCTCCACTTTAGCCAATGTTTCTTGCCCACTCAGCTGAAAAGCCACAGCTTCCCTGAGGCTCCCAGCCCTCACCCAGTGCTGGCAGTTACTTCCCTGATGCTGTGTGACAGGAGGACGTTAGGGCTCCCACACCTGTCCTGCCACCCTGCTATGGGTACCTCCCCCCATGGGGCACAAGGTTTGCCACGAGGCTCTCAGGCATCGACACCTCCCTTACCCCACAGTGCTCTGTTTTTGGGCTCAGTTTGGCCCTTTTCTGGGCTCCCCTGTTGGGGATGGCAGAGGGGGCAGGGGAAGTGGGGTGAGCAGGCCCTGCCCTCAGGATTAGGAGACATCGAGAGACCTTTCCACTGGGAGAGGAGGGCCTGGACTCCCCTGAGGAAGGGTGACAAAAACTTTCAGGGGAGAATGCAGCAGGCCCTGAGCTGTGCCCACAGATCAGAAACATGCTGGACTGAGCTCTCAGGGGACAGACAGGCTCATGCCTCCTCCCGTGGCCATGCAGACCACAGTGCGTGACGCCACCTCAAGAGTGGCTCTTGCAGACGCAGCCCCTTCCTATCTTTCTTGGTCCACTGATAGCCTTGATTTTGCTGTGTTAGCACCACCATCGTCCCCTGCCATGTGTAACTGTAGCCCTGCAGCCAACACAGCTCCCCGGGAGGATGATGCTGGGGTGACTGGGGCCCCGGCCACAAGGGTGCCCACCTCCTCCTGCCAGGTAATGGATGGAGGGGAGGCCCCTGCTGGCCCCTGCAGGTTTCCCAGGGACAGGCTTATTCCTCTCTCTCCTGGGTGGTCCCTCCCGCTTCTGTCCCCTCATCAGAATATCCCAGCCCTTGTCTCCCTCCTGTCAAGCCCCACCTGCTGGCCCACTAAAGTCTAATAGCCTGACCTGTTGGTCAGCAAAGAGACTCTGGCATGGGGGACAGCTCCCACACATGGGGCCCAATCATACCAAACTCCAGTGGACAATGTGCCCACTCTTCCCTTGCCAGCTGGCCCCATGGGTGAGGTGGTACACAGGGCAGAGCAGGCACCTGCTGGGCCTGTCTCAGTGCCTTCCTCTCGCTTTGCTGCCCCTGAACCCCCACACCAAACCCTTTGAGAAGCCCTCTCAACTGCGCAGAGCTCCCTCCCCTGGGTCTGAGTGAAGACCCATTGTGACGGGTCCTTGCTCTGTTGAGGCTCCTGGCATGGGTCCAGGGACCCTCTTACCCCACCACCCCATCAGCTTTGCTGCCCTTGCAAGGGGTAAGGGGCTCACAGTGTTCATGGTGCTCTGGCCTTCAGCGTGTGCCTCTGTGCCCATCTGAGCAATGGGGGCTCTGTCACATCCTCTGCAAATTCACTCCCCCGCCCCATTTCCCTGATGGAGCTGGTAGGAAGCGCGCTGCTTCCCTGGGAAGTCCTGGAAGCAGGTGAGGATCTGACCTCATGTCTGCATCCATCTGGCCTTGTTTGGTGCTGCCAGTTGCGAGGAGCCTTTGCAGGGGAAGGAAGAGCAGGCGGGAGATGGGGCTGAAGGAGCAGGGGCTGCACCTGACCTTGGCTTCTCTTGGGACAAAGCTATACTCCATTCTGATGGGGAACTGGAGTCCCCAGCTGAGCAGCAGCCCAAGCTACACAGTTGGATGCCCATGCCACCCTGCCTAGAGCCACCCCTGGCCACGTGCTGAGGGTAAACACACCAGTGGATGCCAGGCCTCAAGGCCACCTGGGGCCCAGGGGCTGAGAAGGCAGGTTTTGAGCTGGAGCCAGGCCTGAGGCTGGAAGAACAGGAAGCAGAGCTCACTGAGTACCAGTCACCTCCCCTCTAGGGACTACATTTTTTAACAAGATCACCACCTGCCTTACTGCCTGGCCCACTCCCTTGTTTCAGGAGCATATAAGGTGATGCAGAGACTCTGAAAAGCATAAAGGTGGTATTATTATTAGCAGGAGTCATATTTGACTTGCTAATTAGCTTCCTAAAAATAGCCACGTTTATTATAGCATGGGGAGAACCCTATGCAGGATTGGCACCCTGGATTCTTGGCACAGCTCTATGGCGGCGGTGCTGTGTGACCTTGGACTGGGCCCTAACCCTCTCTGGGCATCTGGTTTCCTAGGAGGAAGTTGGATGGTATCTAAGGGTCATAGGCCCTGAGTCTGGAACAGCAGTTAGATGAAAAATTGAAGAGAACTTCTCCAGGCTGGGCTGGATTCTAAAGGACTGGCTTCTTCTAAGTCACTGAGTCAGAGGAATAATTATCATTGAGGTTGTCCCTGTATCTTTTGATGAATTTACAGGAATCTTGGGGTATATGTGCTGGTCCCCACAGAACCCAACCATTAGAAGGTTCTGAGGGCTCCAGGTGAAAAGAGGCAGAGAGGAGCCCAGGCTGGTTAGGGCAGGGTGGGAGAGAGGGGCTGCAGAGTCACTGTGGGACATCTGTCCAATTGAGGAATCCATTCATTCAGTGATGTTCATTTTTTATTTTTAAAGAGAGAGGGACAGTGAGAGAGAGAGAGAGAGAGAGAAAGAGAGAAAGGGGAATCAATTTTATTTAGTTTCTCATGTGGCTTTCAGTGCTCTGACACTTCGTTGTGTATGTGGTGCTGGGGTTTGAACCTGTGTCCCCGTGCATGCCAGGCAAGCACTGTAACCCCTGATGTTTATCGAGTGCCTATTATGTGCCAGGAACCGGGCCACACTCTGGAGACAATGGGGGTCAATTAGACCAGGTCCAGTTCCTGCCCTCCTTAAACTTAAGACTTAGCGGAGGGGCAGGAGGTGCTCATGGTTAATCACACATGAACCTCTGCTGAGCGCTGCAGAGTGGGGTGTGCGGTGCCAGGAGCAAGCGACAGAGGGGATTTGAGGTAGTGGGGAGGCTGGGAGGAAGGCTCCACCGGGTTGAAACCTGAAGGATGAGTAGGTGCAGCTAGACACGGTGGAGAACGCAGGGGAAGCCCAGGCAGGAGGAGGAGCAGGAGTGCAGCTGAGGGGGTGGAAGGGGTGCTGCCGGAAGGCTGGGGCATGACGGTGGGGGGCAGCTTTACCATCAGCGTCTCAAACAGCCCAGAAAGGGAGGGACTTTCCATCTGAAGCTCTTACTACCGTGCAGGTCAGGATGATGGCAGTTGAAACAGGGTGGTGGGCGAAATGGGGCAGGGTGGGAAGTTCAGAGCACCAGAGCATGAGCCAGACTCAGATGGGGAGGTGCTGGAAATCACAGTGATTCACTGAAGGGACCTCCCTCCCTGTCTGGCTCTGGGAAGAAACACCCCTCTGTGGGTCCTGTGAGTCACCAGCCCCTCCAAGGAGAGCAACCTGCAAGGATGCTGCCCTACCCTCTGCATGCATCCCCATTTCCACTTTCCTCACCTCTTCCTCCCTAGGATTTCTGCTGTTAAGACACTACTGTTAGGAGCTGGAGTGGTGGCTCAGTGGTTACGGTGCTTGCCCCAAGTACGCAGGTTCAAACCCCAGCACCATGTACACAGCTAAGAGTCAGAGCAGCGAAAGCCATGTGAAAAACGAAATAAAAATTGATTCTCTCGGGGTTGGAGCGGTGGCTCAGCGGTTTCGGTGCTTGCCTGGCAAGCACGAGGACCCAGGTTCAAACCCCAGCACCACGTACACAACTAAGGCCATGTGAAAAACTCAATAAAGTTGTTTCTCTTTCTCTGTCTCTCTCAGTGTCCCTCTCTCTTTAAAAAAAAATTGATTCTCTCTGTCTCTCTCTCTCACACTGTCCCTCTTTCTTAAAAAAAAAAAAAGACACTACTGTTAGGGGCTGGAGTGGTGGCTTGGTGGTTACAGAGCTTACCTGGTATATGTGCGAGGATGCAGGTTCAAACCCCACCACTACGTACACAATGAAGTGTTGGAGTAACGAACACCACATGAAAAACTAAATAAAATTGATTTTCTCTCTCTCTTTTAATGGAATTTTTTAAAAAGAGAGGGACAGTGAGAGAGAGAGAATCAATTTTATTTAGTTTTACATGTGGCTTTCGTTGCTCTTCTTGTGTACGTGATGTTGAGGTTTGAATTTGTGTCCCTGTGCATGTGAGGCAAGTGCTGAAACCACTGAGCCACCGCTCCAGCCCTCCCTTTCTTAAAAATAAAAAGACACTACTGTTAAGACACCCCAGCCCCTGGCTCTTCTCTGTTTTCTGATCGGAGGAGCCAATTTGCTTGTGAGGACTGAAGGGTTAATTATGAGATGACCAGCCAGCAGGGGCTTTCCCATAGATGGTGCCTGGGCTCGGGGACATGTGGCATCTGGTCCATCCCCACAGGGCATGGCCACGTTAAGGGCTGAGGACCACATCCATGGAGGGCAGTGCCACATGGAGCCCCCCAGCCTCTGGACACTTGAAATCTGGAGAGAGGCAGAACTGTGGGGGTCTTCCTGGGCTGGTGGTCTTCAATATCCTCTATCCCACGAATCTTGCATTCTCTACTGACCTTGACCTTTGCCCCCCAAAAGCTGGACCTGTGGGATTTGAAGGGACTGCTCAGTCTCAGCCTGGGCTCCCTCTGGGACAAGATCCCAGAAGATTGGTTATAGAATATAAATCCTTGCCATTGGGAAGGGAATTGGGGCTGATGAGGGTGACGTGGATTCCCCTCATCTGGGCAGGCCAGTGGTCCTGCACCTGGGGGCTCTCTCCTGAGGGCCTATGTGCTCCTCTCCAGCCCTGAAGCCCTCCTTACCTCTGAATTTCCACTCCCTTTGCTGGCTGTCCTGGGGAAAAATTCTCTCCCCTTCCTCTCAGTGGGGCCTGGACAGTCGTGGAGCTATTCGCCCCCCTCTCTAGCATTTGGACCTTCTCACTGTCCCCAGAATGTGATGGTGGTAAGGGACATTCATGGGGGGCACTCAGTGTGAGGACCTGTGGGAGTTCCTCCTTAGGGCTAGCTTCCTTTACAAGACAACTTTCCATGCAGTGCTGTGGCCTGGGGAACATTCTCTTCCCCAGTTCTTTTGCCCGCCTGAGAGCTGAGTTTGGATGAAACTGGGTGCATTTCCAGAATGTTCTCTCAGCTGATGGAGTGGACACGTAAGGAGAAAGCAGGGCTTATTTTCTTCTGGAATCCAGAATGGGTTCAGGGATTTTCCCACCTACCCCTTCTTCTGCAACTCCAGCCCTAACTCTGCCCTGGGACCTTGGGAATGGGCCTGAGGCAGGTGGCTGGAGCCTGGGGACCACTACTCCTGGGCAGCACCGCCCCCTGCTGGCCATCCAGAGAGGTCCAGAGATTAGAAGTTTCATTGGGTTAACTGTGGGTCAGCTTATTGTCCCTGCACCCTGGTATGCCTGTTGGGGCTGGTTCCTTGGTTCTCCTCAGGTCCAAGTTGGGTGGGCCTGGGACAGGTCCTGACTTGGCTCCCTGGCAGGCTGAGCGGCTTTAAGGCAAATTTCTGTTTCTGCCTGGGCCTCAATTTCCCTGTTCTGCACAACTAGCAGGGTGACTCAGGGAGTTCTCTCCCTGACATCATATTTGAAAGATGCTCTTAGCCTGCCCTTCCGCCCCGTCCCATTCTCCCTGCCCTCAAGGTCCCTCCCTTGCTGTTTGGCAGACTCCAGTTCTTACCTACCATCTCTCTGTGGCCTCTCTCCTGCCTCCCTGGAAACATCTGCCTTAGGGAGATCCCAGCACTCCACATGACCCCCACCACCATTGGCTCTGGGTGTGGCTGAAGGAGCTGGGTTAGGAGCAGCCGGCAACCCTACTCCTACTCGGGAATTAGCCATTGTGAGTAGGCTGCTAATGGGTCTGTGATGGACCTATAGCATTATTCAGTTTGCCTTCTATAAAATGGGATAATAATATCCACCTCCCAGAGCTGTTATGAGGATTAAACACACTAATGATATGTTTGTGAGAGAGCTTTGCAGGTGGTGGACCTGTGTCAGAGGAAGGCAGCGAGAACTCTGGGAGGCTACCTTGGAGGCCAACAGCAGGAGCCTGGAGTCCTGTTTCCCTGTGCTAGTGGACGCCCTGCCCCAGGTCCCTCTCTTCAGCTGGAAGTCAGGGAGGGGGAGCCAGGAGTCCAGTTCTGGCCACTCGTGGAGTCTGGTGAGAGGGAAGAACTCCGCCAGGCAGAACGGCTCTCAGCCTCCGTGGACGTCTCCTGGGCACTATCTGAAGCACAAAAGTGACCAGAGACTTCACTCTGGCGCTCCACTCACTTCAGGAGAAAGTTCACAGGCCTTGATTGAGCATTGAAGCCCTTAGGGACCTGGCCCTTGGCCCCTTTCTGTTTCATTTTATCCCATTCCTCTCATCCCTGACTGGCCACTCTGAAGGCCCTCACAGGCAGTCCTAGAAAATAAATACTATTGAGACAACAAAGTTCAGAGGGGTTAGGAAGCCTGCTGAAGGCCACACAGTGAGTGAGTGGAGGAGCTGGCAATGGGATTCACTGGAGCTGGGGCCTAATCTCCACGCTTTGCTCTTGGGTCATGTGGGTGTGGTCAGACTCAGGCAGGAAGATCAGGTACCGGGCTTTGCAGTAATCTAGGTGGCAGAAGATGGTGGCCTGAGGTGGTGGCTGGGGATCTGGGAGCGGAGGGATGAGACTGAATGAAGGGGGCTTGGGCAGGGGAGGTGGAAGCCAGTAGGTTGGATAGGGGCATGGTGTGGGTGTGGGCCTGGAGGTGGCCCAGGATGGCTGGGCCCTAGGAAGAGGGGTAGGAGGCAGTGGTCTGGGGCTTAGGAACAGAGCCACTCGGGAGCTATGAGTTTAGGGTCTTAGATGGAATATAGGCTCCAGGCATCTGCTAAAGCGGGCCAGTGAGTGGGTGGGGCCCATTGGCACACCAGGAACAGAGGGAAGAGTGGTCTCAGAGGGTCGAGGTGGGGCTGGTAGTTAGGAATTGCACAGAGAAGGTTTGTCTTGGTGTGGAGCCCCCAAAATAACAGAGGCTTCCTCTCAGGGTTCCCAGCTCCCAACCTCAGGTGGTATGAGAGGCAAGGTTGGTGGCCTCTCTGCAGGGTGGGGGAATCTTTGTGGCAGCTAGTGATAGGAATGAGGCCCAGAGAACCTGGATGTGTTTGGGGACATTGCTTCGTAAACTTTACACAGCCGCCTGCCTTGGGTACAAGCCCTGGCTTGTGCTGTGAAACTGATGAATCCCCGCGCTCTAAGACTCACCTGCTACGTAGAGGGAGGCCTCCTGCACAGCCGGAAGGAGCTCCTTCTCCCCCACCCCAGATGTCAAGCCTTTCAGCCTGTACCCACCCCAGGTCAGGCCTCCGGTCCAGGGCTTCCTTCCTGGTTGGCATGAAGAGAGCCTTAGATGGAGGGTCCAACAGCACCCTGGTGCCAGCCCTCCCACTAACATTCGGGTTGGCCTGGGGGCTGCAGTCTACTGGCCCTGGGGAAGGGGCTCCTGAGATGTTTCCTGAGACATGTAATTGGAATTGCATGGCTTAGTAATTAGGAGAGGCAGCAAAGTGTTCTAAAAATGACTGTAATTATAGTTGCAATCCAGCAGCCAACCTAAGAGTTTCGGGTATCACCTGGGGGTATGGGGGAGGGGGAGGACAGGGAGGGCCGGCTGTGGGCTCTTTGCTCACCATGAACTTTGCCCACCCTCACGAGGCCCTGCCACAGATCCCTGTGGCCCTAGACACCCCCCCAGGCCCAGAGACCATCTGCTTCAGGCCCTAATTTGACAGAGGGGAAAAGCCTGTTGAAGGGAGGGGACTTGGCCCAAGTGACAGAGGCATCAATGGCAGAACCTGGCTAGGACCCAGTCATGCCCTGAACCAGACAGAGCTACTTGATTTTAGTTTCTGGTCCATGCCAAGTGTCTATTCCTCTCCCGGTCTCTCCCTGGCAACTCCTGAAGCCAGGCTCACTCCCCTTCCCCCTTTCTTGGGTGCTGTCCCTGCCCTAGCAAATCTTCCTTGAGCCCTGGGTAGGGTCAGCACCTCCTTGGGTTGTCTGTAGCCCATGTGCATCCCTCTGTCCCCCACTGACCATCCTGAGTGGGCCTGTCTCCCTCAGAGAGCACCCTTGATCCCCAGCCATGCGCCAGCTCATACTGGAGGGGGAAGTGGTTGTTAAATTTTCAAAAAATTTGTGAGCTGGTTGTTAAACACAGTCATTGTTAATAATGACATTACATAAACTTACAATTAAATGCATTCAGTTTAAAAAGGAAATACGCACTAGGAACTCATCATTTTCTAATGTCATCTATGCTCACGGGTTATTTGCGTCTATAATGGAGTGTTTAGAGACACTACGTTGGTGGCTTCACATAGTAGGACTGTTGACACCATAGAAATGCACACATCGAGTTCCCTCACCCCAGCCCAGGGAGCTGCTGTTGAAAGTTTTCAGCTCACACAGACTTGCCTTTACCTCTGGTCCTTCTGGCAGGGCATCCTTGCCTGCAGGGGCTCAGGGAGGGGCTGGAAGGAGAAAGCACACAGGCATAGGTGTTGCCTTGGGAGGTGGAGGTAACTGCTTTCAACATCCGCCACCAGGGATGGCTCTGTCCCCTGCTCCATTATCCTTCCTTCACCTGGGGCTCTTGTGGGGACACAGGTAAGGCCTACGTCAGGGTCCTGTGTCTGAGGGTCCTGGAATGGTGGGGGAGCCATGTTCCCAGGCTAGGGCCCGGGGGCTCCAGAGCATCAGGCAGGTGTGGGCGGCCTTGGCAGGGATCACAGAGAGCTGGGCCCGGAGGAGGTCCTGCCTCTTCCTCTCCCAAATGGTTGGGCAGTGTGCCATCTTCCAGCACTGGGGCTGGGCCAGTTGCAGGGGCATCTGGTGAAGGCATCTTCAGGCTCCCCCAGGAAAGAATTATGTGGCACAAAGTTTAGTTGTGCTAGGGTTGAGAAGCCCTGCTCTGGGAAGATGCACTTGGACACTCAGACATGCAATTTCAGAGTACCCTTCAGCCCCAAGAACCCCTGGTCTTGCCAGCCTATCATGCGCCAAAGAGGAACTAACTGAGGGCAGGGTGAGTAAACAGCTTTTACGAGGGCACTCAGCAACCTGTGCGATGAGCATTTTGTCTGCACGCAGCAGCAGCTCAGTAAATATTTGCTAAATTGGGGAAACAAGGGGCTGGAGCCAAGGCTCAGCAGTTACGGTGCTTGCCTGGCAAGTGCGAGGATGCGGGTTCAAACCCCAGCACCACACACAACTAAGTGTTGGAGCAACAAAAACTAGATGAAAATCTAAATAAAAATTGATTCTTAGGCTGGAGTGGGGTGTTAGTGGTTATGGTGCTTGCCTGGCAAGCACGAGTATATGAGTTTAAACCCCAGCACCACATATCCAAGGAAGTCTCCGAGCACCAAAAGCCACATGAAAAACTAAATAAAATTGATTCTCTCTCTTAAAAAAAAAATGGATTCTTGGATTCTTTCTCTTTCTTTCTCATTGTCCCTCTCTGTCTTAAAAAAAATGTGAAAACAAAAAACTAAAACCAGAAAGGGTGGAGCTCAGGCCAGAAATTCCTCCCAGCATTCACCTGCACAGATTCCGATCAATACCCTCTTCCTCACTGGACCCCAGCCTCTTGGCTGCAGTCATTGCTGCTGAGTGGTCCCTTCTTGACTACCTTCAGGAGGCCTGAGCCAGGGTGGTGTTGGGGGACAAGGAAAGAAGGGAACGCAAGACAATTTCAGTGAGGCTATAGCAGGAGTCAGGGTGCACCATGGCTGCAGGTTGTGGCAGGGCTGTAGCTGGTGATGGGGTGGCTGGGCCAGGTCCCTGTAAGGCGCGTGGGGTGTATGTGTGGGTGAGCTCAGATTTTGCGACCTTACCTGCCTGGCTGGCTAGGTGTCTGCTTGTGGACCTAGCCTTAAAAAGCCCTCTGGGTTCTATCTGTGGGGGCGTCAGCACCCTTCTCTGTCTCCATCCTCCTCTCCTTCCTCACAAGGAGAACTTCACAGGGTTAAGAATCCAGAGTTTACAGCTCTACTCCAGGGTTCATATCCTTGACTTACTCCTTACTGTCTGTGTAGCCTTAGGCAAGTTATTCAACCTCTCTGAGCCTATGTGTCCTCATCTGTTGAATGGGTTTAATACAATAGCACCCACCTCATAAGGTTGGTGGGAGAGTCAATTACATTTTTATAAAAACTAAGTTACTTAGGGGCTGGCACAGTGGCTCGGCGGGCTACGGAGCTTGCACGGCATGCGCGATTACAAACCCCAGCGTCCACAAATACAACTACGTGCCAGAGCAACGAAAGCCATGTAAAAAACTCAATAAAAATTGATTCTCTCTGTCTCTGTCTCTATCTCTCACTGTCCTTCTCTCTTTAAAAAAAGTTACTTAGAAGAATAGCTGGCTTAGAATAACCACTCAAAACATGTCAATTATTGGCACAGTTTTTAATCAGACTCCTAAATTTACTTGGTAGATGGTGAGGAGAGGACTCTTCCTCACCAATTTTTTGCTGCCCCCTAGTGGACCCCAACAGTACTGTCTTGCAAGAGCATGAACCTAATGGGTAGAGAGGTAATTTCTCTTTTCAGATCCTTGCTACCCTCTTACTAGGGACTGAACCCAGGGGTGCTCTACCACTGAGCTATAACCCAAGCCCCCCTTTTTATACAGGGTCTTGATAAATTGCTCAGGCTGGCCTTGAACTTTTCATCCTGCCTCAGCCTCCTGAATCACTGGGATTACAGGACTGTGGCACTGTGCCTGGCTCTTTCAGATTTCAAAGGAAGTTTGTCACTTAAGGAAAGCTTCCAGTTGATTCTTGTATAGACACAATTATTTCTTCCCCTTCCACCCAAACGGAACTTATCTGTGGGTTGGCATTTGTTTACTAGTTAGCTTGAAGCAACACAGGCTGTTGTGAAAAAGAGACAAGGGGCCTAGGGACCAATTCTTCCTTCTTCCTCTTCCTCCTCCCTCTTTCTTCTTCCCTCCACCCCGCCCTGCACTCTCCTCCTGGGGATTGCACTCAGGGCCTCACACATGCTGGGTAAGTGCTCTACCAGGAGTTACATCCCCTTTTTACTTTATTTTGTGACAGGTTCTCATTAAATGGTCCATGCTGGCTTTGAATGTGTGAACCTACTACCTCAGCCTCCTGAGTCACTGGGATTACAGGAGTGTGCCACGGTGCCCAGCAATGCTTTTTGTTGACATTGACAGTAGGCCATTTTCAATTTTTTACAGATGTGATGATCAGTAACCTCAACACATTTCTGCAAACATCCTTCTCCACTGTTTCAAATGCACCCCAGCATAGGGATCATCTGTCAGTTTCTTCAAGCTCTTTCTCTCTCTGTCTTATAATTTGGTGTGAAAACTGGGTAAAAATAATGCCAAGACCTTGTCACTGAGTTCATAGCTTGCCTTAGTTCCTTTCACAGCATACTTGAGAGTCATTACAAAACAGATTTATTATCGTTCTGGAGGCTGGGAAATCCAAGGTTGAGGGACCTGCATCTGGTGAGGGTTTTCTAGTTGCACATTGCAATGTGGAAGATGGAAGGGCAAGAGAGGGGTGTGAGCTGGGCGTGGTGGTGCCCGCCAGCCTCAGCAACTTAGGGAGGCCCTAAGCAATTTAGAGATCCTGTCTCAAAAATAAAAAATACAAAAAGGCTGGGAAACAGTTCAGTGGTTCATGTACCCCCGGGCTCAATCCCCAGTGCAAAACAGAACAACAAAACACATTCCTACATTCCCAGGATAGAGACAATGTGAGTTCATCATGAGGGCAGAGCCTTCCTGATCTAATCACCTCTTAAAGGTTCCACCTCCCAACACTATTGCATTGGGGATTAAGTTTCCAATACTTGAACTTCCGGGAACAACTCAAACCACATAGCACAGCTCTATTTCTGGTGCCCAGCACAGGGCCTGCCCATGATAGGTGCTCAGTACATGTCTATGTTTAAATGAAAATAATGCGCTCATTGTGACCAGGTGAGGTCATATTGCCCCATGCTCACTGCCCCTACCCCTTAGAGGTGAAAGGATAGTCACAGAGGGTGGGAAAGTCTGTGCTGGGGGCTGGGTATGCAAAACTTTGCGACCTGGACCCTAGAGAGAAATTGCTTTAAGGGAAAGATGGGGGTAGATGATGACGTGGAGGAATTGGAAAGTGGGTGGGGTGGGGGTCTGCCTGGTTCTGCTGGTGGGAGCAGGTGAGAGCTAAGTAAGGAGCAGGCCAAAGTCCTGGATTCTTCTTGTCTGGTAGCCCTTGAGTGGGGAAACATGAGTTCTGGGAGGGGTAAGTTTGTGCAGAAAGGTGTACACCTTGTTACCAGAGGGAGCCTGGAGCTTGGTCTCCCGCAGTACACCTGGGGACGTATGCCCATGTGTTTGGGGACAACACGGCTAATGCCCTCCCTAGATGCTAAATAAGCTCTGCAACTCAGGCCACAGCCTCAGGAGGAGCCACAACACCTGCGCTGGGTCTCTGCACCCTACGCGTTCGCTCTCCAGAGCCTCACGCCCCTCAGTCCCGCCTCCCTCCCCGCCAGCCAACCCGAGCACCCCAGCAACTCCCACGTCCAATGCAGGAGACTCTAGGCCCGAGCCCCGCCCCCTCCACCTGCAGCCGCGACCGGTGAGCTCATTCTGACGCGTTGGTGCTCGGCTCGCTCAGGTCGGCTAGGTGAACCCCGCACCTCCACGGCGCTTCCTCCCGGCGCGCCCTGGATTATGCTGGAGTGCACGGGAGACCTGGCAGCTGTGCGGGTGTGCGGTCCTGGGCCAAGCGAGTGCCGGTCCCCGCTCCCCGGGATCGCCCTTTCTGGAGGCGGCATCTTCACATGCGCCCTTCGCAATGGCAGGGAATGGAGCTGTGGATGCGGACGCAGGCTCGGCCGCAGCTTTGTCTTAACTCCCTTGACCTCTTCTCAGGGCCTCAGGCTCCATCTGGTAAATTCGGACTTGCGACTGCCGGGTCCGTTCTGGGACCATTTATTAGTCTTTACAACGAGTTCTGACAAAGCAGGCTATGTAGACCAAATAAGCCCACTCTGAACCGGGACCGGCTGTCCCATTCCTTTCCTTGGTAGGCCTCCAATTCAGCCCTGGTTCCTCATTTCTTTGCCTCGGGCGTCCACCTCTTTTCCAGACCGCGCCGCGGAGCGTCCTAGCCCAGCGCGGTTGCGGTGGACTTTGGCTCCATCTACTGGCGCGTTGCTTAGTTCCAGAGGGGCCAGAGGAGGCCCGGGGGTGAAGGAGGCGACTGGTGGGCAGTTGGAGACCTGGAAAAGTCACAGACATGAGCAAAGCAAAAGCGGCATTTCTCTGCCTCCGTCCTTGCGGCGGACCTGGCTGACGTTTGCCTCAGCTCAGCCTTCCGTGTGGTTCCTGGGGGAGGCTGGATTACTGTGCTCTTGTTGGTGTCTCAGTACCAGACTTTTCGTATCCTCCTGTGGGACGCGCCTCCTGTGCCATGCAGAAGCCTCCCCAGGGCAACTTGTGCTGATACCCACCTGCCTGCAATACCGAAGCTGCGGTCCCAAAATAAGTGCGGCAATGTTCTGCGATTAACAATGAAGACCACATCGGGTGGCCCCTTCTCTTCTGCCCTGTACCCACCCCAGGAGGAAAGACATGATCCGTTCCCGGGAATAGCTTGCCTCAGGCCTCTGTGCCCTTAGCACTCCAGCTACACGTTGCAGTAAATCCTTTCCCACATGATGTGACTTGATAGGATTCTGTGCCTTTGCTTTGACTTACCTTGTCCTCTTTTGCATCTGGAACTGAACTCTGCCTCCGCAGTCCAGTCCAGCTGGGTGTTTCTCCCATCTGTGCATGTGTGTAAGGGCGTGTGGAATGTGGGAGGACAGGGAAGACCTATTTGTCCAGGTTACTGATGTACTCAGCCTACTGAGGAGCCTACTGCCTGGGGATTCCAAGGGGCCAGTGTGAACATCGTAGCTGGAAAAAAAATTATTGGCTCTAAAATAAGAACATTGCTAAATGGAGATCAATAAATTCTTAATCAAATGTTCAACTGTTACATTATATCAACTTCATTAATTGTTAAATTTCGTATTTATAAAAATTTTATCACATTTGAAAGAATGTGTGGGTTTTTTTCATTTTTTTTGAGAATTCCCAAATGCAATTCAAAGCAGTTACTCCCAGCTAAATGGTTTCAAGAGAAAACCATTCCTTTCAAAAACTTTAGAGCAAAATTTTAATATTTTAATGTTTGCACTGATGTGGAGGGAAGCTGTCAAAAAGAAAAATGCCAGGGCTTATAGAGGTCCTAAACTTCCCTTTGTCTCCTGGTGAGGGCACAAGAAGGCCTGAGGATATAGGGTGGGGACAGGTAAAGATGGGGAGAGCGAGATGTAGTGTGTCCTCCCAACATCCTGGCAGGGAGTACTCTGGGCTACTCAGTCTTATCCCCCCCCCTCTCTGAAAGAGAATCAATTTTATTTATTTTTTCATCTGGTTTTTGTTTTTCCTCCACTTAGTTGTGTACATGATGCTGAGGTTCAAACCTGGGTCCTCACACATGCCAGGCAAGTGCTCTGCTCTGCTGCTGAGCCACCGCTACAGCCCCTACTCGGTTATCTCTAAATTTGGGGTACTTGAGTTCCTCAGGACTTAGTAGTCCTGAATCTTGGGGGAAAAGATGTAGCATGGGGTAGCTGAGTGAAGATGAGGGCTCAGGCTTAGGATCTTCGCAGGGGAAAAGCATGTGGGTAGGTTCTCACAGGAGGGCTGCAGGGATGGGGCTCTGGCCAGTCCTCAGAGATGCCCTTGCCGGGGCACCCAGCCGGCAACACTGCCTTGCTTAGGGCTCTGGGCACTTGGCTTTGTAAAAATAAAAGGAAAAATCATGACAAAACTGCCTGGAAGGGCCTTCAAAATGGAGTTGGGAGTTGATTAGGAAGCAGGATTGATGCAAGACTCCAGTTGCTGCTAAGGAATCTGAACTTTGGTTACCTTCTGTCTGCAGACATCTAGAACAGATGAGCACACTGTGTCCTGGGACTCAAGATGCATATCAAGAGGTTATCAGACTCCTGTTCTACGGAAATGTTTACTGAGTGTACACATTCTGTTATCCTGTAGCACTTGTTTTTTATAACTCCAACAGAAGTTGCTTCACAAAATAATTTTTTACTGATTTGTAATGAATTGTCACAGTATGTCCACGTAAGCACTCACCTTACCTGCCTCTTCTGGAACACTGATTTACAATGAATTTGTGTTTTGTAAATTACAATGCCTGAGATCCCCAATAAGGGTATTTTACTTTTACATATTTTACAGATTATTCTTTCTTTCTTCTTCTTTTTTTTTTTTTTTGGAATTTGATCCAGGGCCTTTACCTCTGAGTCACATCTTACATCTCCGGCCCTTTTTATTTTTTTGTTTTAAGACAGGGCCTTGCTAAATTGCTGAGTCTGGCTTTGAACTTGCAATCCTTCTGCCTCTGCCTCCTGAGCCACTGGGGTTACAGACTTGTGCCACCATGCCCAGCCATATTTAAACCATATTTAAGAGCCATACTGATGAAGCCTGCATCTCCAGAGGTTTTTATTGTTTTGTTTTATAGTGTTGGGGATTGAATCCAGAGGTGCTCTACCACTGTGCTACTCCCCGTCTCTCTCTCTCTCTCTCTCTCTCCTCTTTAGACAGAGTCTTGCTAAGTTGCCCAGGCTAGCCTCAAACTTGCAATCCTTCTGCCTCAGCCTCCTGAGTATTTGGGATTGCAGCTGTGTTCCACCACACCTGGAAAAGCCCCAGAAATATATTTTAAAAAAGAGAATCGATTTTAGTTATTTTTCCATCTGGCCTTTGTTTCTCCAACACTTAGTTGTGTATGTGGTGCTGGGGTTTGAACCCAGGTCCTCATACATGCCAGGCAAGTGCCATAACCCCTGAGCCACTGGGGGTAATTTATTCAGCAATAAATCACTAATACATTCAGTCTTGTTCAGCTGAGGAAACTTGTTTTCTGGAAGCCTCCAGCAGATCCTTCCTTACATCTCATTAACCCCAGGCCTCTCCTGTGAGGCTGTAACAAGGACTTGGACTCTTCGCTTGCTTGCAAACGTGCAGTGGGTTGCTTAGACAGGATTAAAGGCTTGGCATCTCTGCCTCTGTTTTGCATCCATCTTTTTTGCTCTGAGTCACCTTGGATTCTAGGAAGAAGGTGTGATCTGATAAGCATCTTGTCATGAGCTGAAGCTACCCCCTCCCAGCACCAGAACTTTCTAATCTGGGACACGGCCCTGCCTGAGCAATCCTGCAATATAGATGGACAGACCATACCCAATCAACATCACCTGCTTTGGCAGCTGTGAAAGCCTCCCACTATGCAAACCCCCGACACTTGCCTTTATTCCTCTTTCTATAAAACCTCAAAGTCGCTGCCAGCCCCTCGAAGACAGCGTGAAGGAGGTGGGTCCCTTTGTCTTTCCTGTGATCTATAGTGATGAAAGTTTCTTTCATGCTTTTCACCAGTACCTTTTCCACTTGGTTTTTGGGGCGAGTGTCTTGACCTGATTCGTTGGATCCTAAGAGTCAGGCCTCTGGCCTAGGTCTTAGGTCGCAACATGACTGAGGCCAGTGGGCAGAACAGGGTGATAGACCCAGCCTGCATCACCCCTGAGTGGAGTCGGTGCCCCACAACACATGTGCTGAGAGGGAGGTGTGCAGGTCCGAACCCAAGTTGGGGCAACTGCTAAGGAGAGGACCACAAAGTCTTCCATGTCACATCAACCCAGGCTCTCTGCAAGGTACGCGTGGCAGCATGAAATGAAGGAATGGGTGGAGTTTACCTTCCTTTTGAGATCCTAAGATAAAAAACACAGAAACCACATGGCTGCATTTCTTTGCTCATTGCCTCCAGTGCCACCACTATGTCTGAGGTCATTGGAAGTTTGAGGCATTCAGGGATGCAAAACAGACTCTTTCCAGGCTGTTATCAGAAAGTCTGATGGAACAGCCACCACTGCTTTATGAAGAGTGACAGCTGCTCTTGATAAGTGCTCATTATTTATTTATTTGCTAAAAAAGCTGCTGCTCTAAATTTGTTGGAAGTGGTTCAATGCTATTGGAATCCTAGGTGAAGAGGCTGTGTCAGGGACTGGAGTGGTGGCTTAGCAGTTTGAGCACTTGCCTGGCATGTGTGAGGACCTGGGTTCAAACCCTAGCACCACATATACAACTAAGTGTTAGAGAAACAAAGGCCAGATGGAAAAATAACTAAAATTGATTCTCTCTTTCTCGCTCTTCCTTTCTCACTCTCTCTTAAAAAAAAAAAAAAGAGGCTGTGTCAGGACAATTATTGCTGTTAGGTGATCCATAGGCTGATAAATACAAAAGAAGGGGCTAAGGGGGACACAGCTATGTGATGTATGTGTATGTGTTTGGCAACAGCTCTGTTAAGATACCATATAATTTGCCAATTTGAAATGAACACTTCAGTGGTTTTTGTATATTCACGGAATTTTGCAACCATTACCACAATGAATTTTATAACATTTTCATCTTCATCATCATGAGATCCCATACCCTTTGTGTATAATCCTGAATCCCCCCATGCTCTCAGCCCTATGCAAATACCAATCCACTCTCCAACTCTTGTGTATTTATTATTATTATTATTCTGTACCAGGGATTGAACCCAGGGGTGCTTAACACTGAGCTACATCCCCAGCCCTTTTTATTTTTTATTTTGGAGACAGGGTCTTGCTAAGTTTCTTAGGGCCTTGCTAAATTGCTGAGGCTGACTTTGAACTTGTGATCCTTCTGTAATCTCTAGGATTACAGGCATGCACCTGTATGCCTGGCACCCATTCCCATTTGTTTCTTCTTTTTTTTTTTTTTCTGTTCAGTTCTAGGGATTGAACCCAGGAGTTCCTGTACATGAGGCAAATGCTCTACCACTGAAATACGTGCCCAGCCCTTTTAAAATTTCAAAACAGGGTCTCACTAAGTCATCTGGGCACGTCTTGAACTCACAGTCCTCCTGTCTCAGCCTCCTGAGTTGCTGGGACTGCAGGCATGAGCTACCACACCTCACTTTTTTCCTACTTTCAGCTTCTACCTCAATTCGAGTATGCCTTCTTTTGTGGATACACTTCTGGGGTTCACGCCCAGCCTCACTCTGGTAATGCTTTTGTTAGCAATGACCAAGCTGGGAGACTTGGGGTCAGGCAAAGATCAGAAGGCTGAAAATCCCACTGTTCTGCACTCTCTCACTCAGAGTTCCAGTAGTTTTCCAGGTATAAATGTTCTCAATTTGTTATTCGCCTTTGGTTAACAGCAACCCTGCGAGCGTTGTCCTGGTGCGTTCCTCTAATCTGATCTTGAGAAGAGTGACTCCCAGGGAACTGTATCCTCACCTGGGGCCCTGCCCTCACCTCATTGGGCCTCTGCAAGAGTGAAGGATGGAACCTCAGTGCGTATGTTCCATCCTTCACTGGATGGATGAGGATGGCCTCATCTAGCTGCCTGTGGCATATCCTACAGGCTCTCTGTATCCCTGTCCTACTCTGGCTCCTGACCCATGACTCTAGACTTGTCCAAAGCTCCTGCAACATACTGCCCCTGGGGAGCACACCAGACCAGCCAGCTAATGGAAGGAGTGAGGCTGGCGTCAGGGACAGGGAGATCTTGTTCCCTGCTTCTGCCCTGAGGGAGGTGCCACCATGTGGTAGAAAAAGCAGCTGGAGTACTTGGGCCCTGGGCAAGCCCCGTGGACTTCTCTATGTAGAGGGAATATACGGAGCACTTAATACGTGCAGAGCATTTTACACGCGTTATTCCATTTCATCTTCACATCCACCCTACCAGGTGGGTTCGGTGCTTTTGCTCGTTTACAGATGTACATGGTGGTGCACACCTGTAATCCCAGCAATTCGGGAGGCCGAGGCAGGATGATAGCAAGTTGGAGGCCAACCTGGGCAACTTAATGAGACCCTGTCTCACAATAAAAAAATAAATAAAAAGGGTTGGGAGTGTGGCTTAGTGGTAGAGTTCCCCTGGGTTCAATTCCCAGTACCACAAACAAATGAGGAAATGGAGGCTCAGTCGGGATAGCTACTTGCCCAAAATCACAGTACTAATTAGCGTCAGAGCTAGATTTGAGTTCAGATTGATTCTGGCCTGGGTCTGGGCTCTAAAACCCCTTTGTCTACTGCAAAGAGACGGGGCTGGGTATACTCAGCAATGTGAGGGAACACTCTGCTAAGAAACCGCCAACCAGATTAACCTATGTCACAGGCTGAAACAGTTGCGGAGGCTGTAAGGAGGTCATTTCTGTCAGCTCCTATAATAAAGATAACACAGACTAACGTCCAGAAAGGAGCAGAGTCACTAGGGTTGCTAGGGTGAAGCAGAGGTCAGGCCTTAAGTTACCCACAGAGACGCAGGGGCTCAAGTCAAGGACAGCTCTTCACCCAGCCAGCCCAGTGTGAGGCCAGCCCCCTTCGCTGCAGAAGGCCAGAGGGTAGGTTCCTAGCTGATGGTGGAAGGAAGCCAGAGGGAAAAGCCTTCATCTCCCAGGCCTTGGGAGAACTTGAAACAAAGGAATTTGACCTTGGAGCCTGACTCCTCATCATTCCTACCCTGCTGACCCTGATCTGCGGCAGTGATTCAAGCATGGCTGGCTCAGAAGCAGGTCTGGTTCTCTGAGCTGAGGTCTGCAGTCAGGCTGCTCTGGACTCACTCCAAGACCTTGGCAAATCTGACCACCACCAAACCCAGCACATCAACTTCCCTATCCATGCACTGGATCTCTGTCACATTTCTCAACACCTTCCATCACACCAAAACCCAAAGACCCATCCTCCCAGCCCAGGTCAGCACCTCCTCCCCCTGTCCTGCACCCACCACTCCCCAGACAACAAGCACTAATCACCAAGAGAGTTGCCAGATCATCTCAATGAAATGAAAGCTCTCTTGATAAAAGCATGTACGTCAAACACACACTTACACAGCTGGGTGGTGATGCATGCCTGTAATCCCAGTGGCTCAGGAGGCTCCCTCATTCTGAGCCCTTCTTAACTTTGCCAGGCCTGGTGTTACCAGGAAAGAAATTTCTCTGGAGCTGATCTCCTTCCTGTTCCTCTTTCCTCCTTCCCCTGCTCCAGGCCTTGCCTAACCTACTCCTCTTGTCCTGTTCCTACCTCTCTGCTGTCTTCCCTTTCCCCTTCCCCATCTCCTTCCCCATCCCCTTCCCCTTCCTCTTCCTCTTTTCTTCCTCTTCCTCCTC
>PVKS010029199.1:8631-25705 GCA_004027875.1 Aplodontia rufa | reverse complement strand
ATGCGCAAGTACGTGAGTTCAAACCCTAGCACCACATACACAGTGAAGTTCCACAGCAACAAAAGCCACATGAAAAACTAAATAAAATTGTTTCTTTCCCTCTCTTTCACTGTTGCTCTCTCTCTCTCTTTTTTTTTTTTTTTAAGAGAGAGAGAATACCAATTTGTATTGAGTTTTTCACATGGCTTTTGTTGCTCTGACACTAAGCTGTGTACGTGGATGCTGGGATTCGAACCCGTATACTTTCGTATGCCAGGCAAGTGCTATAACTGCCAAGCCACCGCTCCAGCCCTGTCCCTCTTTTTTTTTGTTTTTATTAGATGAATATGGAGTTACAATTGAGGGGGAAACATTGTCAAACAATCAAGAACAAATGTATATATACTTAGTTATCCAAGGCTAATGCTATGTCATGGATGCCCAGCTTAGGTTCCCCATGTTTCTGTTTCCCCTAGAAAACACCCTGAGTTAAATGGATATCTCGTGGAGGTCAGAGATCTCCTTCTGAGATGATTCCCCCATATTCCCATCCTCCAGTCTCTTTCTTAGATATTCTTCCTAAGCCCTCCCTCTACCTGTCCCCCACCTTACGCCTCCAGGTATCCTGGGCAATCATCCCCCTGTTGCGTTAAGAATCATACAAATTGAGGTTATTATTAGCTTAGCCATCTAACATACTGCTTCCTGATGTATTCTAGCTTGTCCCTCCCTCTTAAAAAAAAAAAAAAAAACAGAACTCACTGAAAGTAACTGTTAAACTTACACACGCTTATAGATTTAAGAGGCTCATATAAATTGAAGGCATAAGGCAAAATTAGTTTTTTTAATTTGCTGTTTTAATAAATTAAATATCAATTTTAAAAAACAACTGTAAATAACCTCTTCTCTACTGAAAAGCTCTCAGTGAAAACCTTACAATGAAGGTAGAATAAGAACAGACCACGGAGATCTTTAACTGCTAGACTGAGGAGGATGAACTTTATTCAGGAGATCACATAAGTTCTCAGTGTACTGTACAGCACCATCAATTCAACTGTAATAAAGTTCTTTTACTAAGTTAATAATATGAAGAGAAACATGGTTAAGACTTAGACTCTGAGCATAAAAGCCTAAGTTCATATGACTCCATTTTCAAGCGGTAAGGCCTTTCAGCAAGCTATTTCACCATTCTGTGCCTCAGTTTTATCATCAGTAAAATAAAGATAAAAGTAGTTAACTTTTAGGAGAATTATACAGACTAACTTGATAAATTTAAAGCATTATGACTAACATAATAAGCACTTACTGCATTTTTCACTCAAGACAAATTAAATATTTGTTAAACTTTTATAATGTACAAATTATACACTGTGTTATGGAAATCATTTGAAAATTTGTGTTCACATCATGTTAATAAATGGACATAAATGGACACACCTAACACCTTACCATCTAGTTTTTTTAATATTCAATCAAAAAATAAGAACCTAGCTCTTAGAATCGTCAACTGCTTTGCACTTACTTTGTTTCCTAAGTGAGTAGTCTTCAGAATTCCATCTTGCCACACTTTTGACTTCTTCATCTTTTGATGAGTGTATAGGACCTTATTTCCAAAATACAAAAGTAGGTTCTATTCATATATTCAATGTTTTGTATTTTATTATATACTTTCTACTTATAAAAAAGCATTTAAGAAACCTTTTATCATTTTAGTATCATGACAATAACAACATTAATGAAGGAAAGAGGCTGGGGTGTAATGCAAGGGTACAGTATGTTCTTAGCATGTATGTGGCCCTGAATTTGATGTTTTGAGTTAAAACAAGGAAGAGGGGCTGAGTGGTGCTGACTGGGTGATATAGCTCAGTGGTAGATTATTTACCTAGCATAAGAAAGGAAGAAAGCTACCTAGCTGGGTACGTAGTAAAAAGCAGAAGAGAGAAAGAACGTGTAAAATCTAAAGGAGAAACTGAAAAGTTAACAGCAATAAAAATAATTTTGTGGGGAAAAAACTGTTGGGTACTCAGAATTCATATAGCCAGGCACAGTGGCACATGCCTGTAATCCCAGCAACTCAGAAGGCTGGGATAAGAGGATCACAAGTTGAGACTTTTACAAGTATCAGTGAGGTCAAAACTATTTTCATGATGACTTTGTCCCTATATTCTCACTCCTTCAAGGTGCAGAATAGGTTTCTCAAGGTTATATGTGTGAAATGCTGTCAGATTAAATTGCAAATGAATGCAGAAAATATGAGAATCCAGTTGTTTTCTACTAAATCAAATGTTAGATAAATTTGAAAAAATGTATAAAAGGGGTACTATTCTCAACATTTTTTCCTGCTGTTATTCTTGTTCTGGAAAAATTAACTGGTTTTTATTTAAAATATTATTTATGTTAACATGTAATGAGTTTATTACCATTACCGTTTAGTGAATTCATAAGTATTTTATTTCTGCTTAATTGCTTTCTTTCTTTTTTTCCCCAGTACTGGGCACTGAACCCAGGGATGCTTTACCACTGAGCTACAACCACAGCCCTCTTTATAGCTGGTATTATAGGCATGTGCCACCATGTCTAGCTTGTTTTAATTTCTAATATATATAAAATCTATATAATAGCTTTACACACAAAAGTTCTCTGGGGTCTAAATCTTTCTTTTTTAAGAGTACAAAAGGGACCTAAGACCAAACAATGTGAAGACCACTATCTTGACAGAAGAGGAATGCCAGGTCATCAAGAGAAACAAATTGTTTGCTGGTCCTAAGCTTCCAAAGAATTTGTTACAAATGGTTTTGTATAATAAAAATTGTGCAATTCCTGGGACACACTAAAAAACTATTAATTATTTATCTGAATTCAAATGTAACCTGGTGTCCTGCCTTTTGTTTATTGTTTTACTAAAACTGGGAATTCCAGCAAGACATTTGAGAAATGTCAGAAAGGAAGAAAGAAAGGGAGGGAGGAGAAAAGGAAGAAAGAAGAAGGGAAAAAACTATAAAAATTAGTAAGACTTACAATAAACTCTTGATTTTCCATTGTTTCTTCTAGAAGTTATAAAACTAGCCAGGTCCAAAAAACAATCTGTAGTTATGCATTTATACCTCCTAAAATAAAAATATGAAACAGAACATTAAATCCCGGTAAAAAGAATAAGTAGCAAATACAAATTTCTCCATTAAACTCTTGGCCAGAGACAGGAATCAAAGAATTCCAAGACTATCCAAATACCAAGGAAAAGAGAAGTATAATCAAATTCTCTGTTACTGATCACACAGTTAAAAAAAAAACTGCCAAATAAAGAGAAACTAGAAAAATATATAAACTAGTTAACAGTCTACAAACATTATTCCAGGCATCATAATGTGCATCAGGAAATGGATTCTCCTTTCCATGTTTGGTTACTCATAGCCCAAATTCAGTTTTTGAAATTTTCTGAATTGCTATAGTCACCACAAGATGGCACCCTTGTGATTTAAATTTTTCCTTTTACAGTTGAAGGTTGGCATCCAGTATCCATGGGTGACCAGGACCCCCCAGAGATACCAAAATCTGTGAATCCTCAAGTCCTTTGTATAAAATGGTGTACATCTTACGTATAACCTACACACATCCTTCCATATTCTTTAAATCATCTCTAGATTACATATAATACAACCAATGTAAATGACACGCAAATGGTTGTTAAACTGTATTGCTTAGAAAAACAATCCATACAATTGCAATTTTTTTTTCTGATTATTTTCAATCTACACTTGGTTGAATCCACAGAGAAACCATGGGTATTGAGAGCCAACTGCACATTTTAAAGTTAATATAACTCAGTGTAGTTGGACCAAATATGCATTATATAATACCTGTGCAAGAAAAAATCTTTTCAATGCTGCTGCAGCAGGTACTGTAGTTATTCCTTGCTACTGGATAAAATTATGTGGGCAAATTTGGAAATCTTAACCACTGATGGAGCCAGGTGCAATAGTGCATGCCTATAATTCCAGCTACTCCAGGGGCTGAAGCAGAAGAATTAAAAGTTCAAGACTGATCTCAGCAACTTAGCAGGATATTGTCCCAAAATAAAATTTTATGAAAGGGCCAGGGATGTAGCTAAGTAGTAAAGTGCTTGCATAACATGTGCAAGGCCCTGGGTTCAACTCCCAGTACTACAAAAATAAATAAATAAAATAACTAATGGTGAACTGAAGAAATAGACATAACAAAGAAATATATATTCCCCTTCCAAAGTGGCTCCAAAAGGTATGACCCCTGGACCAACATTACCTAGGAAATAGTTAGAAATGAACATCCTCAGGTCTCATTTATTTAGGGGAGGAGGGCACTGGAGTTTGAACCCAGGGGTGCTCTACCCCTAAGCTATATCCTCAGCCCTTTTTATTTTTTATTTTGAGACTAGGTCTCACTAAATTGCCCAGGCTCTCCTGGAACTTGATTCTCCTTCCTCACCCTAACAAGCAGCTGGGATTACAGGCATGCACCATAATGCCTGCCTTCAGATCCCACTCTTGACCCACTAAATTAGAAAATCTAGGGTTCACTTGGCATGGTAGCACATGCCTGTAATCCCAGAGACTCAGAAAGCTGAGGTGGGAAGTTCACTAGTTCAAAGCCAGCCTCAACACTTAGCAAGGCACTAAGCAATTTAGTGAGACCCTGTCTCAAAATATAAAAAAGTCTGAGGATGTGACTCAGTAGTTAAGCACTCCCGAGTCAAAAAAAAAAAAAAAAAAAGTAAAGATAACAAGCACAAGGACCCTTCCTTGACACCCCTTAGCAATGGCTTAACTATAAAAATTGCCCCACTTTCTCACTTCCAAAGGCAGGTTCCAGTCTCCACTGGGCCCCCCATGCAGATTTGTCCAGAGCAAACATGTTACTGTTGAGCCATCTCTCCTATCTCTATTTCCTTCGTTCAGTTCTTTCCTAATTATTGGTGCCAAAACCCGGGATTGATGCTTGAGGTTCTCATCATGGGCAGCCCCTCCTGGCCTTCCCTTGACCTTAACGGGGTCTCTCTTTCCCTCTCTCATCCTCTCTCCTCACCCTCTTGCAGCTCCAGTAGGACCACACACATTGCTGGACTTTTCATCCACCGGGCCATCACCTATTGGGTGAGTGACCCTCTCTTACTCCTGTGAGTTCCAGGAATCTCTGTCTTGGTTTCTCTCTCTGTGGTACAATTCCTCTGATAAATCCCAGCACTAGGTTAGAAAAACTTCGGCTACCACTGGGTGGCAACTGCACGCTTTCTTTGGGGACATTTATCAATCATTTGTTGTGGTTGGTCGTGGAACAACCTAAAAGAAACCAAAATTCTTGTGTGAATGTCCCTTGACCTTGGCTTTTCTCTCTGACAGAGTCCTTGGGGGCCCTTCTCAATCCTTTTTGACCAGCGTGGGCCAGACCCCCTCAAAACCCTTCATGAGACACCCCCTCGGAGTGCCTTCTCAAACACACCCAGACTGTGGGTCTCTAAAACACAGTCTAACGTAGAAGATTGGTGCTCTTCCATAATACTGCCCGGCCCCAGAAAAAGTTGGACAAAGATAATCACTGGCCCGAAAATGGCACATTTGACTTCCAATTTCTCCACGATCTTGAAAACTTTCTCCACTGCAATGGCAAATGGTCTGCAGTCCCCTATGTTCAGGCCTTCTGGTACCTCCACTCCAGGCCTTCTGTCAAAACTGCTCAACTTTGGGCTGGAGGGGTGGCTCAGTGGTTTTGGTGCTTGCTTAGCAAGCACGAGGACCTGGGTTCAAACCCCAGCACCATGTACACAACTAAGTGTTGGAGCAACGAAGGCCATGTGAGAAGCTAAATAAAGTTGTTTCTCTCTGTCTCTCTCACTGTCCCTTTCTCTTTAAAAAAAAAAAAAAAACTGCTCAACTTTTCACATGCTTCTCATTGAAAAGCCCCCTCAATATATTCACACATCTCCCTCTAGCTCATGGATGAACCTTCTCCTAATGTCCATCCTTACATACCTTCACTATTTGCCTTCCCACCCCACTTTCTCTCCCATGCCCTTCCTCCCACAGAGCACTCTGGCTTCCTCCAAGGCCCTCCACAAGGTGAAAGGTGCTAAAGGCATTATATGCACCCATGTCCCATTTTCCCTAAGAGACTTTTCACAGATAGAAGAATGTTCAGGCTCTTTACTCAGACCTGACTACCTTTCTGAATTCCTACATGTTGCCCGGTCCAATGGCCTCACCTGGAATGGCACTTATGTCATCCTTTCCTCTTGTCTCTCCAGTAAGGATAGAGATTGTATTTGGTTAGGAGCCAAGGCTCTCACAGACACATTCCACCACCGAAACCCTGCTAATAACCCCACTGAAACAACAGCAGTCCCTCGTACTGACCCCAACTGTAACTATCAGGCCACTTCCACTGACAGGACCAAGCTAGGCAACGTAATTACCTGACTCATGGCAGGAATGGAAAAGGCTGCCTTAAAGGCAGTCACCTAGGAAAAGATTAAAGAAGTCACCCAAGTCAGTGATGAAAATTCTACCCTCTTTCTCTTCCACCTCTCAGAGAGTATGACTAAATATACCAACCTTAACCCTGAGTCAAATGAGGGCAGACATTATCATCATTTACATTTCATCTCCCAATCTGTCCCAGATATCAGGGAAAAAACAAAAAACAAAAAACCCTCCAAAAGCTAGAGGACAGACCCACAGACCCCTCAACACGAACTTGTAAAATTGGCCGTCAGGGTCTACAAAAGAGAGGAAGAACAAAAAATAAAAATTCAAATGAGATCAGGCTTAATTCTAGATGCTGACAGCTGCACTCAGACAAGGGCCCCAAAGATCCCATAAATAGAGGTCTTCCGCAACGTGCTCCATACCTCCAGGTTCCTGCCTCAAGTGTGGCCATCAGGGATTTGGGCAAACACTTATTCTAATCCTACACCTCACCTGGGCCATGCCCTCTCTAGCACCAAAGGGGACACTGAAAATCAGAATGCATTCAGCAGGACTCTCCCCTCATCCAATTGCTTCCAATTATCACAGGTTCACAGACACAAACACCAAGCTGGCCAACATCCTTGGCCTGGCAAGAGTCTACCAACAGAAGACTAGTGGCCGCCTAGACTCATCACCCCAATAGCCATCACTCCATCTAAGCCCAAGGTACAATGTCAGTATCTGGTAAGCCTATCTCTTTCTTATTGGACATGGGGGCAAATTTTTCAGTGCTACCAGAATTTTCTGGTCCCCTCCAAGTTCCTCCACCTCTATTGTTGGTATTGAAAAAACCCCAACAGTCCTAAATGAATGGGTCCGTTACTCTGTAACCTATTAGATATTCCGTTCTCATAGTCCTTCCTAGTCATACCCCAGTGCTCAACTCCTTTCCTTGCAGGGACATCCTAACCAAACGCAATGCTCCCATTCATTTTAATTCTCACTATAGCCACCATGGCTCCCCACACTCCTCTGTTTTCTTTATCCTCTTAGGCTGACCAGAAGTTTTTCCTTCCGTTCTAACATACCTCCCTGACATGTCCACCCACCACACTCCCATTAAAATTTCCCTATAAGACCCTGCCTCCAGCTAAAGCAAGTGGTCTCCTATCACCTCTCTGGCCACCTTGACTATAAGCAGGGAATCTTCTTCCTACTTGGAAATAATACACGTCAACCTACTAACTGGACAGGAACTTGCACCCTGGCCTTTCTCCCACTACCCATCCTATATTCCACAAGGAGGGACCCATTCCCATCTCAATACACACTCTATCAGACCAAAACAGGCTATTCCCTCTTATCCCTCTCCTGGTAGGTCTGGAGATAACTACAGCAGTGGGCACAGGAGTGGAAGGAGTAGGAGCTTCCACAAATCATTTCACAGTACTTTCCAAATAAATGGTGGATAGCCTTAGAGAAATCTTGTCCCAACTGTCTTACCTTCAGGACCAAACAGATGCACTGGCAGAGGCTGTCTTCCAAAACAGATGAGGATCTATTAAGTGCAGAAAAAGGAGGCTTCTGTACCTTCCCACCAAAGACCTGCTGCTTTTACACTAGCAAATCAAGCCTGGTGAGGGATAGCATAAAAAAATTAAGAGATCAAGCTCCAGTATTTGATCAATACTCCTTTTCATGGAATAAGGGCCAGTGTTCTCCCCCTGCTTTTATTGGTTAGCTCCTTTCCTTTCCCAACTCATTACAATTACTGGCCTTGCCATTGGGCCCTCCCTGTTTCAGTTATTCACCTCTTTTTTGAAGAACATCAATGCCACTACTGACCACAGGATCCAAAACATCCTCTTGCTTTGCTCCATTAGCACTGCTCAGTATCCTGCTTACAAGAATCCTCTGCAACATTCCCTCCCAGCAGGAAGTAGCTTAAGAGATACCACCACCCCTTCTCTCATCCTCCCACCCCTTTCTATAAAATGAAAAAGTAGGAATGTCAATCCATGGTAACTCTGACCCAGCCTGACCTAAATCTCTTCATCATTACACAAGAAAAGGAATTGTTATCTGGGAATAAAATCTTGAGAAACAGCTTGGCTGACAGGGAACACTGACCACCATGAAGAATGAAGGTTGATAACCGCAAGGACCCTTCCCTGACAATCCTCTAGCAATGGCCTAACTGCAAAAATTTCCTACTTCCTCACTCCCTTATAACTTCCCTAGGCTATCAGAGGAAGACAAGTTATAGACTCTGTTGGGACACTCCTCTGCAGGTTTGTCCCAAATAAACCTGTGTTACTGTTGAGTCACCTCTCTTGTTTATTCCCTTCATTTGGTTCTTTCCTTATGGTAACTCCTTCTATATTCCTCTTTCAGCCCACAGGAATTGCTAGACAGCAATAGGTCAAAGGAGGTCCAGAAAAACATATCCTTGGTGTTTTTGGAGCAACCTGCTCCCACCTACCACAATGAACTGGACATTATATGCACACAGATGATAAAATATACAATATAGATACAGTGCTTGGTATGTAGCAATTAGTAATATTGGAACACTTTAATAATAGCTGTTATCTATTCAGTACAATTATATGCTAGACTGTTAAAATGCATTAAATGTTTACACCTTATAGTATAGATACTATTTTTATATACACTTAAAAAAAGAAACTGAAGGGCTGGAGCGGTGGCTCAGCGGTTTCGGCGCTTGCCTGGCATGCGCGAGGACCCGGGTTCAAACTCCAGTATCACGTACACAGCTGAGTGTTGGAGCAACTGAGGCCATGTGAAGAACTAAAATAAAGTTGTTTCTCTCTTTCTCTGTCTCTCTCACTGTCCCTCTCTCTTTAAAAAAAAAAAGAAAAGAAAAGAAACTGAAAGACATAATAGTTAAGTAACTTGTCCAAGACCATAAACTAAATAAATGGCAGATTCAAAATTCAAAAACAAATTCTATAAATTCTGGTGCTCAAACTCATAAATACTAACTTATATAACTATTTACGGACTATTTACATGTTTCAGGCAGGAACTGGACTAGATCTTACATAATTTATCAGTCTCCTAATCCCAAACATTAGGATTAGAAGCTAACCTGTAAACTCAGTGGCTCATAATGTTCCCACTACACCAAAAAAAGCATTATCATGAAAATTTACAGATTAGGAATCCGGTATTTACTAATTTAGGATTATTTATATGCTTTTTAGGAATTGAAGATAAATTTCTCAGTATTTTCCTAAACTAAAGATATTACTTCTAGGGGCTGGAGCACTTGTCTGGCATGTGTGAGGACCTGGGTTTGAACCCCAGAACCACATATACAACTGAGTGTTAGAGAAACAAAGACCAGATGAAAAAAATAAATAAAATTGATTCTTTCCCTCTTAAAAAAAAAAAAAAACTTCTAAAATTTACTTTTTTTTTTTTTTTTGTTTGGTACTGGAGATTGAACGCTGGTGTGCTCTACCACTAAACTACATCCCTAGCCCTTTTTAATTTTTCAGACTGCAATTGAACCCAGGGGTGCTCTACCACTGAGCTACATCCCCAGCCCTTTTTAATTTTTGAGACAGGGTCTCACTGAGCAACTTAGGGCCTCACTGAATTACTTAGGCAGGCCTCAAACTTGCAAACTCCTGCTTCAATTCCCCAAATCACTGGGATTACAGGTGTGTGCCACCAGGCCTGGCCAGAATTTACAATTTAAAAGAAATTTAGAAGGTTCAAATTCTCAGACATTATGGGATTACACCTAAAAGAAAAACTAATTAGATTTTTTTCTGTTTTGTACCAGGGATTGAGCCCAAAGGCACTTAACCACTGAGCTACATTCCTGGCCCTTTTTATTTTTTATTTTGAGATAGGGTCTCAATATGTTGCTGAGGCTGGCTTTGAACTTGCAATCCTCCTGCTTCAGCCTCCTGAGTCCTGGAATTTCAGACCTGCACCAGCATAACTGGCTTTTTTCCACTTTTTTTGCAGTACTCAAGATCCAACCCAGGACCTTGAGCATGCTCAGCAAGTGCTACACCATGAAGCTACATTCCCAGGCCCTCCTTTCTTATCTTACCATTAAATAGGAAAAAAAATGGTTTTAGCCAACAGCATCATGTATCCAAATGAGATACAAATGGTAAATATTTTTCTAAAAATGTTAATTGGCCCAAATTTTTCAGACAATTCAAGTGTTATCCAGTCTTCTTTTGTAGGTGAAAGATTAGTCTGTGGGGCTGGAGCACTGGATCTGTGGTTACAGTGCTTGCCTGGCATGCGTGAGGATGCAGATTCAAACCCCAGCACCATGTACACAACAGAAAAACCATGTACACAACATGAAAAACAAAATAAAAGTTGATTGTCTTTCTCTGTCTCTCACTGTCCCTCTTTAAAATTAAAAAAAAAAAAGACTAGTCTGGAAGGTATTCAAAGTGTTATGTAAACTACAGATGTTCTGTGAAAATTAAATATGCAAATACACATATACATTATTGTAATGCTATATATACACATTACATATTCATCTTCTCAGTAAAATATGAACCATTCTTCCTACTAATTAGGATGAGATGCTTTTGGTTCTTTTGCTTACGAACAAGCAGGATTTTTCAAACCTAAACCAGGTTGAAAAGTTTCAGAATCATTCTCAACATTCTATTAAGAAACATCCTGCTGGGCGCGGTGGCGCAGGCCTAGTATTTTCAGCGATTCCGGAAGCTGAGGAAGGAGGATCATCACAAGTTCCAGGCCAGCCTGGGCAACTTAGTAAGACCTTTTCTCAAAACAAAAAGTAAAAATGGCTGGGGATGTGGAGGGGGCGGGAGTGGGTTAGACCGCCCTGGGTTCAATCCCCAGCTCAAAAACAAAAAACAAAAAACTCTCCGTTCTATACAACAACAAAAATCCCTACATTTCATTAGTCTAGATTGCAATAACAAAGATCCTGTGTCGCCAAAGCACAATGGAAATTTTGTCACTCCTAAAAATCAAAGAGCAAAACTCTCTCTGGTCCTCACACTAAAGACCAGAATTGCAAAGCAGGGAGTAGGCAGAGATGAAGGTGAGGCACAGATTATTACAGGCTGTCGGAGCAGGTGGGACGGCTACTACCTCCATCGTGTTTCCAAACAACATATTTTCCGGTCTGCTTCTCGTGGAGCAGATGCGTTCGTCCGTCAGCTCGAAACTGCTCAAATCTCCCCGCCTGTCCACTCTTCATTACCCGGAAAGCCCTAGAAACACTCCACCAGCACTATTGCACAAAATCCACTTTCGAATTTCTCCCGCGAAAGTGTGACGTCACTGACCTGGGACCGCATCAAACGAGGACCCAGTCCTTAGCCCGCCCACCACCGCCTCAACTTGAACCGCCGTTTTCAATCCGCCAATCAAACTCTTCATTGGCTTCGAGCCTCCACAGCCGCGCTCTCCAATGCCCCGCCCTCTGGGAAAAGCAGCCCTCACCTGTGACGTCTACGACGTACGCTCGGCCTCCGGCCGATCTTTCTGAGGCGGGGACGGAAGAGCGGTGTCGCTCATCATATGACGCGAAATAACCACGACTTTAAAGCTCGAGAGACGGAAAGGGCTGAAGGACGCAGTCTGTGACCCAGTATTTTGGGACTTGACCGGAGTAAGTGACAAGTGATTATAGATTGGGTGAAGTCTAAATGCCTTTCGGTTCTTTTTCATGCAATCCAGTCTATGATCTGTCGTCCGTCCTACCCCGCCCCCTCCCACAAACCCGTCGGTTCGCTTGGCCTGGTACCCTTGCGCACGCGCAGAAGTCCTCTGCGGACGGTGTAGTTCCCGCTTTCGGGCAGTGGGGGCGCGCCGAGACTGGCGTTGGGAGGGTTGGGGCACGCCCCGCTTTTGGCGGCTTCTCTGCGGAAGTACGGGTGTCGGAAGGAGCGGTAGGGAAAGTGACTTGTTTCGTACACCGGAGTTGACTTTTGGCTGCCAAAGGAAAGCGAATGTGAGCACTTGCATTCTAAAATGAAGCCATTATCATTTCGAGGTCCCTAGACCCTGGGCTCAGAGAGTTGAAAGTCCAACTGTATACAACAGCTAGCAAGTAATAAATGGTGCTCTGTACGCGTGCTTTGACAGCGGTACTGAGGGAAAGCAAGTGAGGCAGTTAGGAAGGACCGGTGGGCCTCGGGAGTAAGACGCCATTGACACTGAGCTTTGGAAAATGAATAGGGATTGATAAAGCGTTCAAGGCCAAGCACAGCCCACTAGAGTGTTTTTGTTACCATTGAGTAGTCGCTTTTGACTAGAACGGTGGTCCTCCACCTTTTTTGGCACACGCGGTTTTTGAAAACCTAAAAAAAAGTTATGGATAAACTAACCAGAAAAAATGTGTGTGTACCTTTCAAAACATTTTGTGTACGGTTTCGTAAGGGGAAAAAATGTGACTTAAAAATGACAGAAAGAAAAGGAATCGGGCTGGAGCGGTGGCTCAGCGGTTATACTGCTTGCCTGGCATGCGCGAGTACACGAGTTCAAACCCCAGCTCCACCTACACAACACAACAAAGACTCTGAGCAACGAAAGCCGCATGAAAAGCTAAATGAAAATTGTTTTTCTCTTTCTCTCTCTCACTGCCCCTCTCTCTTCAAAAAAGAAAGAAAGAAAGAAAAACAGTTGTTCCAAGTGCTATACCTTTCATTGTCTTTGAGATATTTGACAGCTGTGTAACTTGTAGGAAACCATAAAAGTAGAAATTTGATTTATCCAGCGCAAATATAATTAGTTGTTATGTATTAACATGCATTTTAAAGTACTTGATTATCTATATATATGGCTTTTTTTGGGGGGGAAGAAGAGGAGGGTGGTGTTTGTCCTAAGCAATAAAGATTCTTTTCCCCATATTTTTCATTGGTGCATTATAATTATACATAATGATGAGATTCATTTTTTAACATTCATACATACATACATCAGAGCAGTTTTTTTAATAAAAAAAAAACAATTGAGGGGGAAACTATCAAGCATTCAAGAACAAATGTATATATACTTCGTTGTCTAGGGACATTATAGCAGTTTAATTTGACCTTTTTAGTTCCTTAGTACTTCCACATTCCCTTCCCATCACCCTCCTCTGGTCCCTTTTCTCTACTGGCTTTCAATTTTCATGAGATTCCCCCACACTATCTTTTTCCTCACTAGCTTCTACATAGAGAACACATGACCCTTGACTTACTGAGTTTGACTTGATTCACTTAATGTTCTCAAGTTCCAACCATTTCCTGCAAATGACATTATTTATGGCTGAGTAAAACTCTGTGGTGTATATATAGACCACATTTTCTTTATCCACTCATTTGTCCATGGACATCTAGGTTGCTTTCATAGTTTGGCTGTTGTGAATTGTTCTGCTATAAACTTGGATGTGCATGTATCACTATAATATGTTTTTAGAATAAGAACTGATGAGTGGTATAGGCAGGTCATATAGTGATTCCATTTCTAGTCTTTTCAGGAGCCTCTATATTGATTTACATAGTGGTTGTATTAAAGTGTTCCTTTTTCTCCACATCTCTCCAGAATTTATTGTTTGTATTCTTCATGGCTTGTTTGTTTGTTTTTGTTTTAAGAGAGAGAGAAGAAATCAGTTTTATTTAGCTTTTCATGTGACCTTCATTGCTCCAACACTTTGTTGGGTACATGGTTCTGGGGTTCGAACCCATGTCCCTTTCCATGCCAGGCAAGCACCATAACCACTGAGCCACTGCTCTAGCCCTTGATGTCTGCTATTCTGTCTCAACTGAGATGAAATCTCAGGATTGCTTTTGATTTGTGTTTCCTTAATATTAAAGGTGTTGAACATTTTTTCACATATTTCTGGGTCATTTATGTTTCTTCTTTTTGAGACGTGTCTGTTTAGTTAATTTGCCTACTTGTTAATTGGGTTATTTGGTTTTTTTGGTGCTTAGCTTTTTTGGTCCTTTATAAATTCTGAGTATTCAGTCAAAAGAGTAACGAGCAAAGATTTTCTATTCTGTAGATTCTCTCTTCACATTCCTAATTGATTTTTTAATTCTTCATTGAATGGGTATGTAACATGAAACTAGTTCCCTCATTATGTAAGTGAAATCTTTACCATGTATTCATATTGTTTGTACAAGCATGATAATTTACCTTTTTAAAAAATTTATATTTTAACATTTTCATAGATTTCACAAGAACTCTTTTTTTTTTTTTTTAGAGAATGGAATAGTGAGAGAGAGAGAATCAGTTTCATTTAGTTTTTCATGTGGCTTTCACTGCTCTGACACTTCGTTGTGTACATGGTGCTGGGGTTTGAACTCGGGTCCTTGTGCATGCCAGGCAAGCACCATAACCACTGAGCTACCGCTCCAGCCCCTCACAAGAACTCTTGAAACCCATGTGAAGTTCCATAGATTTCAACTTAAGAATTCCTTGGTCAGGAGCTCAAGTGGTGGTTCAGTGGTTAGAGTGCTTGCCTGGCATATGAAAGGACCCAGTTTCGAACCCCAGCACCACATACACTGCTGGGTTTTAGAAACAAAGGCCAGATGAAAGGACAAATGTAACTGATTCTTTCTCTTTCTTTCACTCTTTAAAAAAAAAAGAATTCCTGGTCAGAATATAGTGTATATGGTCACAAATAGCTGGTGTTACTAAAAAGTAGGCAATCAGATATACCAGGGCTAATTAACATAGTTGGAAAAAGCCAAGTTACTTAACCTTTGAGCCTCAAGGGTAGAAGAAACTACCTAGTAGAGTTGTGAGGATTTAGAACTATGTATGTGAAGTAACTGGCATTGTTACACAGTAACTTTTATTCTTTGTTGAAAGCCCATGTTTAAAAGCCAGTTAGATATTACTCATTTACTTAATATTTTTTAAATACACATTATGTTACAGAAAAGTGCTAAGGAAATTTCTGATTTGAAAGTTTTGACATCAGTATCAAAACCATATCTGTGTTTTATACAAGTTACACATAGTTTTTTATGAAGGATGGATGATTTCTAGCTGTTTTTAAACTGTTGCCATATTCTAGTGACAGTAGTTGCGAAAAACACTGGAGATGAGATCCCTTTCAAAGATCAAATTGAAAGTATTTAGTGATAGATTGATTAATAATATGGTTACATATTATTGAGTGTGTTCTCTGTGGCAACAATTCTAATTGCTTTATTTATAAATTTTGACTAATCCTTACAACCTTATTTAGGTTTGTTTTTAGGTACCAGAGATTAGACCCAGGACCACATAACTGCTGAGCCGCATCCCCAGCCATTTTTATTTTTTTTTATTTTGAGACAGAATCCTGCTTAGGGCCTCACTAAATTGCTAAGACTGTCTTTGAACTTTCCATCCTCCTGCCTCACCTGGGATTATAGATGTGTGCCACTGTGCCCAGCCACGTATGATTGTTAGCCACATTTTATTGACAACAAAAAGATGAGGTAACTTGCTCAAACTCTACATAGCTAGTAAATGGCTTGTTTGGTTAACTTGGTAGAATATGACGTCCTTAAGTAATATGAAGAGGGTAGAATACACCTGGATAAGAAAGAGAATGAATTTGAATTGGAAGGTAGGGAATGATAAGACACATACCTGTTATCACAAAACCTTGAGAAAGTACAAACTTTGAGAATTAAGACTGTAACAAAACTATTGCCATGTAACTTCCTGATTTTCCGCAGCCATTTCATAGCGAAGCCAAAGTGTTCTGTATCTTTCTTTGCTTTTTGTTTATATCTTCCTCTAAATCGAAGGTATATTTCATCATCACAAAAGTAATCCGGAGAAGAAAAAATAAAGGAGGCTCTGTGGGCTGTGATGCAAGAAATGTGAGGACAGTTTGGTTTCTGGGAGAATTGTGACTTTCTGTGCTTTTGCACTCTGTCCACTCTTCCTTAGATGGTGGGCTTTGATCAGAAAAGGCATGGAGAGCAAGCAGTTAGCCATTTATAATAATAGCTTTCCGTAGTGTATTGATATCCTAGCACCTTACCAGAGAACTTCAAATACAAATACTTCAATAAAGTCTCTGACCTTATAATGTTTACATTCTAGTGGGGTAGATGGCAATAAAATTATAGTTCCAGGTAAGATAAGAGAATATATATAGAAAATAGTAACCAAATGGATATGTAGGGTTTAAGTTGAATGGGAGTTTTTTCCTCTACATTTTTTATTGGAGCATTATGATTGTACATACCGATGGAATTTGTTGTTACATATTCATACAGGCATACAGTACACAATATGATGATATAATTTGGCCCCCTCTTCCCTGCCTCCCACCCTTTGTTCCCTTTCCTCTGCTGATCTCCCTTTGATTTTCATGGGATCCTTGCCCCATCACTACCACCACCTTTCTCTTCCTTTTTAGTCTCTGACTTCCGCATATGAAAGAAAACATTCCACCCTTGCCCTTCTGAGTTTGACTTATTTCATTTAACATAATGGTCTCTAGTTCCATTCATTTTCCTGCAGATGACATAATTTCATTTTTCTTTATGGCTAAAACTCCATTATGTATATACATCACATTTTCTTTATTCATTCATCCATTGATGAACACCAAGGCTGGTTCCATAGTTTGACTGTTGTGAATTGTGCTGTGACAGGGAGTTTTTTAGATTTGATTTAAGGGG
>PVKS010029198.1:0-25598 GCA_004027875.1 Aplodontia rufa | reverse complement strand
CCGGAGCGCGGAACAAAGAATCCCTGTTCGCTCCTAGGTCTCTATTCCCCAAAACCAATGCTGAGATTAGAACTGGTGATTCACAATGCTATTTCCCAAAACGCACCTCAAAATACTGGTGAGAAGCCGGAGATATCCTGATCAGTCACGGGGGTGCAGTGGAAGCCTTTTGTCTTCAGATCGCCATCTTGAAGAGTCCTGCTTTTTGTTTAGAATGGGGAGGAAAAATATTGAATTTCAATGAAAACCCTTAAATCAATAAATACAAATGCCTTCAGCTATTATCTCCAAAAATTTTAAGTGAAGACCACCTTAGGATAGCCAAGATGTTTGTACTCTATGATGTTATTCCTCCTTAAGGTCTCCATCACCATTTAAAGTGTCCATAATTCTGTAAATTAAGTTTAAAAAAGTTTCTTTTTGAAAACATATGTTAAGACTAAGCTCACATCCAATGGACTTGCAAAATTACCTTACCTGAATTCATTTCAATTCAAGAATATTCACCATCAAGATACAACTTTTATCTTCCCTTTACTCTAATGAACACATTTGGCATTCACATGCCTGCTATTTCCTTTAAATCTATAATATAGGCAAAGGACTATGTTAAAAATTGAAAACATTTTATTCTATGACCACTCAAACAATACTGTCATGTACATCCTTGCCCGTGTAAATTTGTGCGCACTTTAAAACTTTTAGAGTTCTTAAATGTTTTAAAAAATTATGTGTTAAGATCTTTCTTGGACTCTGTCCCCTTCTCCCACTCTGGGGAAGTCTTCTCTTTTCCCTGTGCTTTACTTTCTATAAAATAAAGTCTGTCTATTATGGTTGAAAAAAAAGAAGACCTTTCTTTCCATTCTTTTTTCTTTCACACCCCAGCACCAAACATATTACGGAGGCTTCTGTATAATAATATTTAAAACAATAAGCATGTGGGCTGGAGCAGTGGCTCCCCAGTTATGGCACTTGCCTGGCATGCACAAGTACACGGGTTCAAACCCCAGGACCCACGTACACAACTAAGTGTCAGAGCAAGGTAAGCCATGTGAAAAACTCAATAAAATTTGATTATCTCTGTCTCTCCCTCTCTTTCTCATTGTCCTTCTCTCTTTAAGAAAAAAAAAAACAATAAGTGTATGATTTGAAAGAAAATTATGCTCATTCTTTTTATTCAGAAAGGACTCAATATTATCAGCTTATAACACACCAAGAAAAGGGAAAATTTGACAATGAGGATGACAAACACAGCAAATTGAACAGTGGCAACATCAGGAGGTACTTACATCTCACCAACTTACTATCCTGGGTTTGATTGAATTGAATTATCTAAAAGTGTGTTCACTATCATGAATATAACTAGAAAATCTATTGAATATAAATGATATAATATATTTTTCAGGAAATGTTGCTTTGTACACTAAACTTAGTCACAAATAGAAAATCTGATCAGTTTTAGAAAAACTATGTTGCTCTTTCTGAAATCCAAAAACCATGCACATCATGATAGAGCTGTGTGTTCTATAACTCCTGTTTTCTTAAATCATGAAGATAATGTGTAAAAAAGTAAAATCCCACACATTTTTCTAATTTTATTCCTGTTAAAATAGATAATCAACTATATTAATCATTTTATCTATTGATCTCATTTTGGGATAAACTTTAAATATGTACTGAATATACACACATTTTAAATATGTCATCTTGGGGGGCTGGAGAGTTTGCTCAGTGGTTACGGCGCTTGCCTGGCATGCACGAATACACGGGTTCAAACCCCAGCACCCACATACACAACTAGTGTCGGAGCAATGAAAGCCATGTGAAAAACTCAATAAAATTTGATTCTCTCTGTCTCTCTCTCTCTCACTGTCCTTCTCTCTTTAAAAATAAATAAATAAATAAATAAATAAATAAATATGTCATCTTGCTATCTTCCCGCTGCTACTTTTAAAATCAATGCCCAAACTGATATATATGTACAGTTTGGTGGCTATGGTAGTATAGAACAATTAAAACTTCAGGAAAGGCACTGTCTTTATATGGACTAAACTTCAACCTTTTATCTACAGAAGATAAAATGTGGCTCAGGATTTATGTCATATTATCTCTAAAATCTTCCTCCTGAAGATTGAAAATTTTACTTTGGGCCATTTTGACTTCAAGATATTTTCCTATAGATTTTCATCATCACTCCTAGTCCAATTGTTACTAAACTTGTTCACATACTGGATCCCCCTGGGAGTTCAAAAAATTAGTAATAATTTGTCTCATCACCAAACACTGATTTGATCCATCTGGGTTGTGTCCTAGACTTTGGAGTATTTTTAAAGATTCTTGGGAGATTGAATGTGCAGACACATTTGTGAACCATTATTTTAGTTCAGTGCTGTGGTTCCCTTCTAGATATTTTCTGAGTATTGGCAGTCTCACTCAGTGTCTCTATCCTGAGAAAATGTGAAGTATACAAAAATATTTTTAAGAGGGTAGACAACTTGAAGGATCATATCCAAAAGGAGTTCATGAATGTAAAAATAAAAAAAGAAGATACCTAAAGGAAAGTGAAACATGTGTAACAGGTATGGTTTTCAGAGTGTGATAACAAAGAAATCCTGTAGGTTCCAATAAAATGGAAGCCTTAAGTTTCTCTTCCCCCTGGATGAAGCCTTCAACTCATCACATTATTATAACAACAAACACTAATTGCACTGTACCAATTAAGCATTATATTTTGAGAAAATGTAGATAATAGCTTTATAAATATATACAGTATTTATGAAAACATTTCACCTAATGGTATTTAATTTAGATGTCTATATAGAAGAAGGGTAATAATTGCATTGGTGCTTAATGTACTGGGAACCACATTATAGCAATCCTATGTAAGAAACAAAGTGATGAAAGAAACAGCTTTACATACAGTGTAAGGTAAATGAATATTTTATTGTACACCCTGGGTGCTTGATAAAAATGGAATTCTTTTAGTTATCATTAGTTCAATACTGAGAATAATGTAATAAGTACTTGTGGGTGTCATGTCACAATTGTCTCTCTTTCTTCTACACAGCTTGAAACTCAGGAAGTGTTGATATTTATTCATCATCTGCCACAATTTCATTGCCACTTGAACTAGATAAATTATGAAGGGTATTTTAACAACTTACACTGCAACTAGTAATCAGGATGCTTACAGTTTAGAACAAAAATGTGTCACATTGACATGAACATTCTTTCAAAGTAACTACTATTAGAACCAAACTTTAAACTTTAGGAAGCATATGTACGTTTATTTACACATTTTAAATTTGGAAAAAAGCATTGAGAAGAATAGTGTAATTCTATTGCTGTATTTGACACTGATTTTCTTACCAAGCTGACTTATAACATTTGTAGTTTTTCAAGGGGTCTATTTCTTAGAATTATCATTCGTTTATAAATAAAAAATTTAGTCCTTCAATCAAAATTATACATAATTGATAAAAATATATTTTGATATAATATAAATTTATTACATAATAATAATATGCTAAAATTTTTAAGTAGTAGTAGGGTTGTATCATCTGATATGAGTGAAAACATTTAACAAATCTGAGGAATCACCTAATATATTTCTTTCAATTTATATGAATATATTAAACATTAATTAAAAATATTTATTATCTATTATTAAATGTGGATGTAAACACTGAGAAAAAGAAAGAAAATGACTCAACCAAAGCCAGTTTCAGGGGCAACATGGAATAAAATGCTATAATCCTTTGCCTCCAATACATGTTCATGAGGCTACAAATACTATAGCTCTATCAGCAATTCATTACCACTACTGGCACTTGCCATCAGATCACTTTCCCTAAGCCATCTATCCACTATGTTATAATAAAAAAGGTAATATGTATGGCAAAACTGAAATAATTTAAAAGTGAATATCCTTCCACCCACCACCTAGATTCTTCCACTATCATTTTGCTAAATTGCTTTTTCACATATCTATAATCTGTTTAGCCTTCCATTATTCAATCTTTCAGTATATTCTAAACTGAATTACAGACCAGTATACTTCTGCAAACATTCTTCAACACAAATGTTATTAACTACAGTCCAGCATTTATTGCCTAAAACGAAATGTACAAACCATAAGGGTACACTGAGTTTTAGTAAATGCATGTACCTGTGTGTACTGCCTGTCATGATATCAGACATTATTATTAATCTAAGGCAGAGTAGCACTCTATGGGTAAAGACCAAATCTGCTATTACAACAGTTTTTGAAAATAAATGGTAATTGAAACACAGGTACAGATTTGTTTACATATTATTTATGGCTGCTTTGTGCTATAATGGCAGCACTATGTAGTTGGAACAGGGATCATCATAGAGTCTAAAATATTTGCAATCTAGACATTTATAGAAAAAGTCACTTGTATGGTGCGCTACAAAATCTCTCAGAATCCTTTCTAGCCAATCCTCCAGTTCAAAAATTTCATGTAGAAGAAAACATACTACATGTACTCTTTTATATAAGACTTCTATTGCTGGCTTTATTGTTTTGAAATGCCTTCATATTATTGACTACTTCTATATTTTATTTCCTTTTGTTACTGAATAGCATTCCAATATGAATATTAACCCAGTTTGCTTATCTTATTGAAAATATCCCATTTTAGGGAACTTATAGATAAACCAGCTATGAGCTAGGGATGGTGATGCACACCTGTAATACCAGCAACTCAGGAGGCCTAGGCAGAGGACCGAAAGTTCAAGGCCAGCCTGAGCAACATTGCAAGTTGCTCATCAACTTAGTGAGACCATGTCTCAAAATTAAAAAAAAAAAAAGGGCTGAAGATGTGGCTTAGTGGTTAAGCAACTCTGTGCTCAATCCCCAGTATATAACTAAACAAACAAACAACAAAGGAAAAAATAAAAAACCTGCTAGGAACACACTTGGGTAAATGTAGACGTTGACTGCTAATTTATAGAATATGTGTATATTGGATTTTATAAGAAAATGCCAGGCTTATTCTCTCAGGAATAATAAAGTTTTATATTCCTACCATTAATTGATGAGATATTTACTTGACCACACCAGTGTTTTCACTGTATCATTTGTTTGACTATTCCATTGTGTGTAATGGTATCTTGTGTGCCTTTAATTTGCATTTCCCTAATGACTAAAGGTATTGAATGACTTACTCCATCCAGTCTTTAATGAAGTCCCCAACTAAAGGAAAATTTTACTTTTAAGTTCCACATAATTCACATTCATTATTAGATGGACTGAACACACTGAATTATAATAATTTGAACCCAAGAGCATAGTCTAAATGTATTATTTTGCATATCCATAGTTTTTATGAGAGAATTTATAAATGGTTGATTTTCTCACTAATTCATTCATTTATTCATTCACAGGACTGATTTTTGTTGATTTTGTTCTACTTGGTTTTTTTATTATTTCTGTTATTCTAGAATTTAGGTTTATCATAGTGTCCTTGCTTACACTCTAGAAAAAAGAGATAGATATTAAATACATAACTGTAAATAAACAAGAGAGGTTTTATAGATAGTGAAGAAAAGCATGAAGGAAGTTAAGTGGAAGATAGATTAGAGAGAAGTGTATGGTCTTTTGGATAATAATGCTAAGATTTTTCATGAAATCTAGTAAAACTAGATTGTCTATCCAGGGGACAATTCTCTGCTCTCCTTTCTTATTGACCACTACTTTTGTTCATGTTCTCCTTTTGTTTATACAAGTTGAGCCACCCCTGGTTCATCCATGGTTGTTCCAGTTCAATAATTAGATCAAGCCAAAGAAATCTTTAAAAAGAATTTACATCTATTAAAAAAATTCTTTATCACATACCTCCCAGCAGATGAGATAGACAAGTGTTACCTTGGCCTTCCAGAAGGCCTGGGAAATTGATAAGCTATCTTTCCAGTGTTGATAGTGTCTAAATATGCAAATTTGAAGTTGAATATTATTTTACCTGACCTGACAACTTTCAAGAATCTATCCTACATTAACAATAATTATCTACATACCAAATTTTCGCTTTATATAGTAAAATATATTTTTAAAAGGAAGGAAATAAAAATAAATAATTTTAAAAAGAATAAAAACATATTCAAAAGTAACTACAGTTCAAAACAGTTCTGAAGTGGCAGAATATAATTCCTTCCCCAGCTCCTTTTTCTCTGAGATTTTTTTTTAAATAATAAGAAATGTTTGCAGAAACTGCTGTTTTAAAGTTACAAGTAGCTATTCTCCAAATGACTTTGATTCACTTTTATGAAAATAATCTGAGAGAGTTCTTCAGTTACACAGTTGTAAAGAAAGAGAAATACCCATTATTCTTGTATAAAATATTAAATGATCATTTTCCTAAATTCCAGTGTCAAGTGCCCTGGTTTCATAGCATAAATTGCTTTGAGAAGCCAACTAACCACAACAGCAAATAGATTTGTGGGAAGGTCCTTAAGAGTAGAACTTGCTTAGACCTGCAGCGTGGAAACTTAGGAAAATCTCATTAACACAGTGACATATTTGTTCTAACTGGAAGGTGGGAGTTCAAGTAAATTTTTTGTCTGAGAATTTAGAAGGAAGTTGAAATAATTATTTGCTTATAGGCAGATGAGGCCCGATTTTCTTTTTCAATTTATAGTTTAGCATAAAGCTAGTAAACATTATGTGATGCAGGACTTATATCTTTTTTTTTTTTTTAAAGAGAGAGGGAAAGTGAGAGAGACAGAGAAAGAGAGAAACAACTTTATTCAGTTTTTCACATGGCCTTCGTTGCACCAACACTTAGTTGTGTACGTGGTGCTGGGGCCCGAACCAGTGTCCTCGCGCTTGCCAGGCAAGCGCTGAAACCGCTGAGCCACTGCCCCAGCCCCTTTATATCTCTTTTGTAGACAGATATAATTGCAGTGCTTGAAATAATGCTGATCGTATTAGTAGTCTAGGTGCTTTTTAAAAGTCAATAAATGAAGATATCCAGAAATTCATAAAAAAATGAAATAAAGAAGATGCAATCTCAAGACTATTGAGTAATCAAATCAATAATTGGTGGAAAGATCTAAATTTTAAAGGCTATAATTATTTTTAATAATAGAAATACAATAAAGTAGGAATTCTACTTAAATTTAGATTATGATGTTATCTTAAATGAAATATATTATATACAAATATAAATAGAATGAAAAATTTTAAACATATTAAAAAGTTGTAAAAATAAATTTAAGAAAAGACAAGAGATACATTTATACACCTACATATGCTGCAAAATAAAACAGCTATTAATCATATTTGAGGGATTCCATTTCAATTGTATTTTATCATTTATAAAGTTTAAATAAATAATCCTTCATGAAATTTGCATATTTTTATGGAAACTTCATGGTTAAATAAATTATTCTATTTAATTCTGGCACTTGGAAATACATTACAGAAATCTGGGGCTGGAGTAGTGGTTCAGTGATTGCGCACTTGCCTGGAATGTACAAGGACATGGGTTTGAACCCCAGCACTACATACACAGTTAAGTGTCAGAGCAATGAAAGCCACCTAAAAATAAAATTGATCCTCTCTCTCTCTCTTTCATTATCCTTCTCTTTCTTAAAAAAAAGAGAGAAAAGAAAATATATTACAGAAATGGAGTCTTAGAGATTGTTTAGAACATCACTCTCATTTTCACAAGATGATAATGAAACTATAAAGATAAAGCATCTCATTCAAAGTCACACAATATTCAAAAATAGAATGAATTGATATATTTAATTTAACAAATAATTTTGAAATTATTCTGTGCTTCATTCTAAGTATTCATGCTTATTGTTCCTATCCTCTAGGTATGTAAAATGATAGTAAGTAGTACAAATACATAATTAGACCAGTTTTTGACAAATGGCATAATATAGAAGAAGATAAAGTGCTATGGAGAATGAGCTAGGGCACTTAGCTTGATTCAGGTGCTGATAAGATGAACATACAAGTAAAAGTTAAATTAGAGTAACTTGGATGATGGAAAGATTGTTGGTTCTATCTCCTGCTTAACATTAGCAATTCCTTCCAAAAGGGAAATGTTTTGAGTAAATTCTCTACCTGACAGCCTCTTTTCCATCATGAATGATGGTATTAGTCATTGGCTATTCCACAATGATTTTGCAAAATATTCTATCTCTAGCTGACAAAAATAGTACTTATTTCTTGTTCACACATTTAAACATAGAATGGAGTTGGCTAATCTATCCTGTGTTTGACATGGTTGGCTCAAGCTGTGAGTTGAGTCCCATACTACTCCATGTGTCTTTCATTATTCTTAGAATCTATCTACTCTCCTGGAAGTATGGCTGTCTCACGCAAAAAGGCAGAAGCATAATAGAATGAGATGAAATATACAAACCATGATGCAATTCTCTTATATGGTGATAGGTATAACCATACAGATAAATAGGTATAGCCATAGGAAGAGACAAAGGAAAGCTCAATAAAATGTGTTATCAAAGTCATAGGTTGTAGCAATAGGAAGAAGGGTGCCATGATGGGCATATGGAGAAATCAGGGTGGTCAGGAAGTAGAAAGAAGGGTAAAGCCAAATTAGAGCTTTTTATTGGGATTCCCATGGAAAGGGCAAGGTACAGTAAACAATTTAGGATTGACTAGTTTCAATAATTTCAGCAGAGTCTAAGCTTAAGTTGTGGTCCTAATTGCCTGGTACCTGCCCCTGTGATGACTTAAGAAGTGGAGTATTGTCTACTTGTTTGCACAGGCCAGATGAAGTAGTTACAGCACAGATCTGTTCTTTATACATCAAAGTCATGCACCTGACTGAGTCCTTTGCTATCCATAAGAATTGAAAAATGTCAGAACTGATTGGCAAGATGACTGAATACAGACATCCAGCATATATTTGCTTCTCATAAAGAAAAATCAAAGCAATAGGTATCAGGTTGCATCTAAGAGAACACTGAAATCCAATGGGAGAACACTGGAATTCAACAACTGAAAAGGGGAAACTGTACAAAACCCAGAGACTTGGGAGAGAAGCATAGAAATATAAAGAAAATAGCCCAGTATCTATCAATTGTGCTCCAGAACTGGGGGATGCAGATTCTCCTCTCTGCATTGGTAAAAGTGAAAGAGAGATTCCCAGTAAATTACCTGCAGACTCTGTCAATTTTAACTTCTGGGGTGTTGCAGGGCCCTTACAGAATTATAGCATAAATAGATAAGTGGCCTGAAATCTGCTCAGTACTCTGGCTTTGGAAAGGGAATTAATTTCATATTCTAGCAGACAACCAAGGTGCTGTAGTCAGGAATCATTTTGAAAAGTGACCTATTGTCTGAATTTGGACTGCTCTCAGGGGGCCAAAAACCCCTGAACATTCCTGTGTCTGGAACCCTACAGACATTTGAATGTACTGGCTCAACATGTAGCTTTTAGTAGTGACTCCAACACAAAACTCCTGAGAGTGCTACATTGTGAGGAACAGGTGTTGCAATGTGGAGGGGAGTGATGGGTCCTCCCCTAAAGACCTGGAACATCAGGAAGGTTGCCTTCTGACATGGGCCAGTCATATATTTCACACAGGTGTCAGTAAGACTAAAGGTGATTCACAGCCTAGTTTGTTTTACCCATCTCCCAGTACCATGAGTAGGTGACAGTTTCCAAGACTGAGAAAGAACTCATCCCTGCTCATAAAGGCATATGGCACAGTCCCCCAGACCACTGCTGCAGCTATGGCAGTGACCAGACTTCTTGGGTACACACCCTAAGCAGAACCAGCTAGAAAATTTACCTAGCTTAACCTGTAACCCATTCCCACTCAATCTTGGGAAAACACACCAAATGAAATAATGGAAGCCTTTGTCCACCCTCCCATTCCCATTTGCATGCATGCACAGAGGTTGCAGGAGTTAGAGCTTTCTCAGATTATACTTCTAGGCAGGCATGCACACAGAAGCAGCAAAAAGAAACAACTCAACTTTTGCTTCTGATACACCATGTAGATTACTTGCATAGGTTGCTCCCAAACTGTCCATGATATACCACTGACAAGACTGGGTATGAGTGCCACAGAGGGGATGTTATGATTACTATCCCTGTCTCTCCCCACAAAAGATCTGTATCTGCACCAGTGTCTAATCAGAGGACAAGTGCTTCAGCTACCTCACCACTACAGTATCAATCAGTTTCAGAGTAACACAACAAATATCTCCAGTGCCTGAAAATAACCCTATCACCAGATAGTGTCCACCATTCCGTTGAAGAAGTACCAACACAGCATGGTCTCCACACAGTCTGCTGTGTACATCACATCTACAGAGTAGGTAGAGTGTCTCTACTCTTGAGTGACCCACAGGGACAGGGGATCTCTCCAAAATAGCACTTACTGTGCTCAAACACACTAATCACAATCAAAGAAGTTATAGGGAAATTACACTGAGATACCCAGCTGAAAATAAAATAAATACTAAATAAAAAAACTTGAGGCTCCAAGACATCTTCAGGAGAAATTGATTACTAAGAAGGCCAGCCATAAAAGTGGTAGAGGTAGCCATTCCATCAGATGCAAAAATCTCAACATATGAATACAAGAAATACAAAAAGTAAAGTAATATGATACCTCCTGAAGATCATAACTCCATAGTACCAGATCTCAAAGATACTGAAGTGGATGAATTGCCTAATAAAGAATTTAAAAGAATTATGTTTTTGAAGACTCAATGAAATTCAAGAGAACAATTAAAAGAAATAAGGAAGTCAATGAAGAATATGAATAAGAAATTCAACAAAGAGAAGAGATTCATTTCTGTATTTATTTAATACTTCTAGGGATTGACATTAGGATCTCACACATGTAGCTCTACTACTGATATCAACCATAGATAAAGATTTTTAAAAAGAACTAAAAATCTTTAGTTGGGTTAAAAAAAAAAGACAGTAAAGAATCCTCAAAAAACTAGGGATGAGCCCACCATACGACCCTGCTATTCCACTCCTGGGTATTTTTCCAGGGGATTTAGAATTAGCACATTATATTGACATAATATCTATGTTCATAGCAGCTCAATTTACAATTGCTAGATTATGGAAACAACCCAGATGTCCCTCATTGGATGAGTGGATCCAAAATCTGTGGTACATATATACCATGGAATTTTACAAAGCAATTAGAAACAATGATATTGCAGCCTTTGAAGGTAAATGTATGGCTATGGAAGAAATTATGCTGAGTAAAATCAGCTTAACCCAGAGAACCAAGGGTCGAATGTGTCACTCATCTGTGGAGGCTGGAACTAGATCCTGGCCATTGAGAAAGTTGGTCTATTATCATGTGTTAAATCCAGATAAGGTGTAATGTTATACAACCTAATACTTTTTTAGAGATATTGTGGGAAGGGGAAGGGAGGGATAAGGGTGGGTAATTGGGGGGGTCACTCTTGGGGGTAAATCTAATCTCCAAAATCTATATACATTTTACATTATTTTGTTAAAAACTCATATGGTTGTTCAAAAAATAAATTTCTCAATAAAAAAAAGGCAGTAGAAAGCATCAATAACAGATTAAACTAATCGGATAAAAGAGTGTATGAACATGAACATCTGAACATGGTGGCAGGTATTTTGAAATATCACAGCCATACATCAATAAAGGGAAAAATAAGAAAGAATGAAGATAGTTTACAAGATCTTTGGGACACCATTAAAAGATCAAATGTCTGCCTCATCAACATTCCTAAAGGGAAGAAATGAAGTTTAAGAGCATAGGAAAACCTATGTAATTATATGATTGCAGAAAATGTCACTAATTCTAGAAAATATGTAGACATTCAAGTACAGAATGCATATAGAATTCCAAAAAGACATGATCAGAAAGGATTAATACCGTGACATATTATAGTCAAGCTGTCAAAAGTACAAGAGAAAGAGAAATTTTAAATCTGCAAGAGAAAAGTGCCAGTCACCCAAATGGCAATCTCATTAGGTTAATAGCAGATTTCTCAATAGAAATCTTTCAGACAAGTAGGGCATGGAGTGATGTATTTATAATTCTTTTTAAAAAATAACTTGTAACCAAGATTACTACACACAGTAAGACTATCCTTCAGAATTGAGGAGGAAATAAGGACCTTCCAACATAAGCAAGAACTAAAGGAATTAATTTCCAACCAGGTTTACAAAAGTACGTAAGGAAGTTCTGTACCCAAAAGATGAAGAAAGACAACTGGGTATAATAGTATGTGAAAGTATAAATCCTACTAGGAGAATAGATACACAAGTGAGAAATGGAAAAAAAATAAAACATTATCCACAAAGTTAATCATCAAAACACATAGATAAGTAAAAAAGGAAAAAAATGTTTAAGATGAGAAGAAAATCAACAAAATAGGAGGCACAAGTCCATATCCTTGGTTCATAAATCTGAATGTAAATTAATGTAACTGATTAAAAGTTACATGCTAGGTAGATGGATTAAAAAAAAAAAAAAAACAAGACCCAGCAAAATGGCTGCCAAAAAAAAAAAATCTAACTACACCATTAAAGATAAACACAGAGTGAAATTGAAAGGATGGAAAATGATATTCCAAGCATGTAGTCCATAAACAAACAGGAGTAGCTATACTATGAAACTAAAGCTATTAGACTTAAAGGAAGAGATAAGTTCAAATTTCTATACCCTATACTCAACTAATAGATCATTCAGGCACAAAAATAATCAACAAAGAAACATCAGAATATACCACAATATAAATCAAAAGGATATCACAGATATTTACAGAGCATTCCACCCAATAGCTGCAGAATGTATGTTCTTTTCATTACTTCAGGAAACATTCTCTAGAACAGATTATATTTTAGGTCACAAAACAAATCAACAAATTCAAAAAACCTGAAATCATAAGCTGAATTATTTTTCTGATCAAAAGAAAACATGACAGTAACTGACACTAAGGGACAAAACTGACAGTAAGTGAAACTAAAAATCATAAAAATGCATGAATAGCGAGCAAAACACTTTTGAATGAATAATGTAAGTCAGATGGGAAAATTTAAAATTACTTAAAACAAATGAAATATAAAAAATAACTTACCAAAACCTCCCAGATACAGCAAACCACTAATAAGTGGGACATTTATAGCAAGAAATGCCTACATAAAAAACAGAAAGATTTAAAATAAAGAACCTATTGTTGCATCTTAATATCTTAGAAGAGCAAGAAGAAACCAAACTCAAAATTAGTAGAAAGAAATAATAAGGAGCAGATTAGACATACATGGAATAATCTATAAAATGACAATTGAAAGGATCAATGAAATAGAGTTGGTTCCTTGAAAAGATAAACAAAATTGGCAAAATATCAGCTACAATAACTAAAAATAGAGATGATCCAAATAAAGTTGGAAATAGAAAAAAAATTATTACAACTGATACTACAAAAACTAGAAAGATCATTAAAGATTAGTTTGAAAAACTGTCAACAGATCAGAAAATCTAGAAGTAATGAACAAATTTCTGGACACATATGACTTACCAAAATTGAGCCAAGAAAATATAAAAAAATGAAAAGACCAATAACAGGTAATAAGATTGAAGCAAGAATAAAAATTCTTCCAACACAATGGAAAGCCCAAGACTGGATGGCTTCACTGTTGAATTTTAACAAAATTTTAAAGAACTCACAGCAATACTTCTTAAATCACTCCATACACTCACAGGGAGAAAATTCTTCTGAACTCCTTGTTATGCTGTTACCCAGACCTGACAAAGATAGAGCAGCAATAACAACAAAAACTAAACTATAAACCAATATCCCTGTTAGAAACAGATGGAAGAATCCTTATCTAAACACTAGAAAATTGAATTTAATAGCATATCAGAAAAATCATACACCATTAGACTGGAACAGTGGCTCAGTGGTTGCGGTGCTTGCCCGGCATGCGCAAATATGTGGGTTCGAACCCCAGCACCACATACACAATGAAGTGGGAGCAATGAAAGCCACATGAAAAACTAAATAAAGTTGAGTCTGTCTTTCTCTCTCTCTGTGTCTCTCACTGTCCCTCTCACTTAAAAAATAAAATTATACACCATGATAAAGTTGATTTCATTTTAGGGACGCAAAATTGATTTCATACTCAAAATCAGTAAATATAATACGTACATTAACAAAAGGAAGAATAAAAATAAAATTATCATTTCAATAGATACAGAAAGCACATTTGGTAAAATTCACCATCACTTTACAGTAAAAGCTGTGACTATCTTCTGTATAGGAAGGTCACCTTGACATAATAAAGTCTGTTATGATAAACCCATGCTCAACATCATACTCAATGGGGAAAAATTGAAAGAAATTCCCTCAAGTTCAGGAACTAGGCAACCATGTCCATTCTCACTGCTCTTACTTAATATAGAACTAGAAATTTTAGCCAATGCAATATGACAAAAGAAAGAAATAAAAATCATGTGGATATGAAACTGTGAAGTTAAATTTTCTTTTTGTAGACGATATGATTCTATACATAGAAAAACCTAAAGACTCCACTGAATGATTATTAGAATTGATAAATAAATTCAGAGTAGCAGAATAAAGAATCAGCATACAAAATCAGTAGTTTTCCTATATACTAATAATTTGATGACAAAAATATGAAAACATTAAAAATAGCTGCACACACATAAAAATAAAATATGTAGGAATAAACTTACCTACGAAAGTGAAAGACCTTTACAATGAAAATTACAACACAATAAAGAATGAAATTGAAGATAATACTTAAAAGGTTGAACTTCTCTTTTATGGTTTAGGTATTAGCAGTCCCCCAAAAGCTTGTGTTAAACAATGCAAGAAAATTTAGAGGTAAAATGATTCAGTTATCAAAATTTTAACCTATCCAGTGCATTAATCACCTGATAGGTAGGCAGGTAGGGTGTGGTTAGAGGTACTGGGTACCTGTGGGAAAGCCTTTGGGGTTTAGATTTTGTCTATGGTTAGGAAAGTCTCTCCCTCTCTCTCTTTCCTGGTCCCATGTCCTGAGTTGATTTCCTCCACCACACCTTTCTGTCATGATGTTCTGCCTTATCTCAGGCAGAAAACAACATAGACTAACAACAGCAATGATTTCCTGGATCGGACTCTAAAAGCACAGGAATGTCAAATGGGATTATATCAAAATAGAAGCTTCTTCATAGCAAGGAAAATAAATGCGAAGAGATAGCCTACAGAATGTGGAAAAAATCTTTGGCACCTTTTCACCTGATAGAGGGTTAATATCCAAAATATAGAACTAGTACAAAAACAATCAAAAACCACATAAAACAAATTTAAAAAGTGGATAAATGAGTGAATAGATGCTTCTCAAAAGAAGAACCGCAAATGAGCAATTATACGATAAGCTATTTGATATCATTAGACATCAAGGATATGTAAATCAAAACCACAATGAGATACCGTGTAACCCTTGTTAGGATAGCTATTTCTTAAAATCAAACAAGGAAACAAATGCTAGTGAGGGTTTGGAGATAAAGTAATGCTTACACATGGTAGGTGGGAATGCAATTAGTATAGACATTAAGGTAAACAGTATGCAGATTCCTGTAAACCCTAAAATAGAATTGCCAAATGATCCAGCTATCCCATTCCTGGGACTCTATCTGAAGAAACTCAATTCAGCATACAGAAGAGCTCTGTGTGTCCCTGTTTGTTGCACTACTGTTCACAAAAGCTAAGATATAGAATCAGCTGAGGTGCCTGTCAACGGATAAATGGATAAAGAAAGCATAACATATAAACAATAGAGTCTTCTTTGTAAAGCTATAGAGGGACACTGAGAGAAAGAGAGAGAGTCAATTTGATTTACTTTTTCATTTGGTTTTTGTTGCTCTAACACTTAGTTGTATACACGGTAATGGGATTCAAACCTGGGTCCTCACGCATGCCAGGCAAGAGCTGTAACAGTTGAGCTACCACTACAGCCCCCATAATGGTCTTGTTCAGCCATAATGAAGAATAAAAATCTATAATATAAAATAAAGAAGATAAAACTATACAATATCATGTTAAGTGAAATAATCCAGACATGGAAAGCCAAGTAATGTATATATTTTTCTCATATGCATAAACTTAAAAGAAAAAAACAAAACAAAAAAACCCAGCCTGACTCTAGAGTAGAAGTAGAAGAATGATTACTAGCGATTGGGAAGAGAGCCAAGATGAAGGTGGGCAGATTAAGCATTGATGGACATGATCAATGTACAATGTATGTATGTACAGAGTTATTACAGCAAGTCCCATTAGTTTGTACAATTAATATATGTATATATATATATATATATAATAAATTTTGAAAGAATTGAGAAATGTTAAAATATCATATTATACAAGAAATTTGAAAAATTAGGTAAATAGTACATAATGACATTTCAACCTCTGGTTGCCAATCATTTGCTATCATTCCATTGGTAAAAGCAAGTTATTTGTCCATATGTGATTACCCCCTCATAAAGGTATAGCCATACATATTTTGAACAGAATATTGAAGAATCTATTGCACACTTCAACTCAAATTCTCAAGCAGTTTCCTAAAATATAACAGTGTTACAACTATACATAAGTAACATATGATCACTTTACATTGTAAAATATTTTAATCCTTCTGGTTACCAATTAAAATGGTTTAAAATGGCTATTAAGTAGGTATTTTACATGCAGCAACATCTTCTAGTTTTGTCATTTTTTTCAAACTCTGTTATCTTTCCATGATACTTTTCAATGATATCACAAACATCTATACAAGGAATAGGGAAAATGTGAAAAATCACTGGGCAAACACATTTAAGACAGACATACAGTGTACAGAATTGCTCACATCAAGAAGTCACTAGCTACACATCTTGCAGGCAGCAATCTCCAAAGAACTCATCCACTTTGTGACAAGTGGCACAATTTTTAGTTTGTATAAAAGTGACTAGCATTCTTGCAGTTGTATTTGGATTGTAACTCAAGGATTTCCTTCAAGCCAGTTTGTTAGAAAATGTTTTGCTGAACTTTGGGTGCATAAATATATTTTTATATAAATATCTGTGGAGAAACACTACATTAACAAACCTAAGTTCTACAGAGTTAGAAAATAACTAAGGACAATCCTCCAGAAGAATATTAATCAGGTAGATATTCTACCAATGTATGTCAAGAGCCATAATTTAAATTTACTTTGTATGTTCAAGGAAATTAAAATATGCTTGTCTACTAAATTTAGGTTGATATGAAATATAAAATACAACATAATCTCCATACCAATACAAAAGGAAAATATTGTAAATACATCATTGACTGTAAGAAAGATTCTTCCTTATGGGAATGTTAAAATGTGAAAAATCGAGGCTGGAGCTGTGGCTCAGCAGTTACAGTGCTTGCCTGGCATGCACAAGTACACGGGTTCAAACCCCAGCACCCACGTACACAAACTAAGTGTTGGAGCAACAAAAACCATGTGAAACACTCAATAAAAATTGATTCTTTCTGTCTCTCTCTCTTTCTCTCTCTCTCTCTCTCTCTCTCTCACTGTTCTTCTAAAAAATGTGAAAAATCAAAACTGTGTCTTACAATGGATGCGTTACTTTGCTTAGTGTGGCTTGATCATAGAACACAAAAATGGTGCTGGAAAGAGATAATTCTTTAGATATAATAAGACTGCACGATGTTGGGCATTGAAAACTAAATTCACAAAGCAAAATTTAGACTTTAAAAAGCCATTGGGCAGTTAAGTGGGAAATGTCCTGGTCAATTTTTCACATTAAAAACATAGTGTTGCTTCCACTACAGAAAAAAAGAACAGGGATAGTTGCAAGGATATGTGGTCCAAAAGGAAGAGGCAGTTCCAGTTATCAAGCAAGGGAAGTAATCCTGGTGAAAGATGATGATCTGACCTAGCCTCATGACCATGAAGCTGGAGAAGAGTCAACAGATTTCAAGATTACACAGGAGTCAGAGGCAGGGTTTGGAACAGAACATCCATCCATTATTCACTCAGTAAACATTTATCTATGGTTTTGAAGATTTGCCAGGAAAAGATGTGACCTTCTGTAAGGGGCTCTTGCTTTGGTGAACCAAACCTTGTTAGACTGACTCAGTCTAGTCAGTAATTTTGATGTCACATCATTGAAGGTAAATGGATTGGGGTCTTGACACCATATAGGGAAAAAGCTGGGCCCTAGGAATCACTATAATTTTTCTAAAGTAGCCCTTTCTGAGGCTGCCTCTGTTGTATAGCCCTCTAATATAAAAGGGATGGAATGAAGATTGCCACCTATGGGGTGACTTCTCATAATTCGTGGCAGAAGGGATGAGTCCACAGAGGCTCACCACTATGGCCCTGACACCAGCGCTCACATTTAAAGTGTGTATTTTCTCAATGCCTTCTCTTTATCTTTCACTATTTACACTACTGTTATTGTTGTATTAACTGTAGAAGTAAATGAAATCTTAGTCCCAAGTGTTGACACTAGGTTGGGGAAATCCTGAACTAAACATTACATTTCTTAAATGATTAAAATATACTTCTGATTTCATTAATTTTATTTCTACAGATGAGATGAGAGAAGGTAGAGATCAGTCAGTTTGCTTTGCAAGATGAAGAGAGTGAAATAACTTGTTATTATTTCCTACTGCTTCTTCCTGAGGTGTCTGCAGTTAAAGAGGAAGAGAAGCAGCTGTTGGAAAAGCAACAACAATCCCTCTTTTAGAAAAATCTACACATTCCCCAAGTAAGGACCCCATTTGCCACATGTTCCATAAATCCATCAACAATCCACCTGTGTCAAAGTAGCTGAATTTGCAGTTTCAGGAATGGAGAGCCAAAGAGCTAGAGGAAAATATAACAAAGAGGTGGAAGGAGGTTAATAAGAGAATAAAGCCATAAATCTCATGTGGTGAGCGTCCCTGCATCTGTTTGCATATCTGGAGGCAGAAAAAGACTGTGATTAATATAATTTGATTCATCAGGAATTCATTCAGCACTTAAATGCACACCTAGCATTATCTCATTTCTATTGGAAGAAAGAGGATTACGAGTCATTTAGGATTAAAACCATACTGTGCCCACCTCCCACAGAATTACCTAGTTCATGCATGCTATTTCTTCCTCATATAAAACAACTACATTGTATTTGAGTTGGTGATATTACTAACTTCAAAACATTCTCCTTCATCTAGCAAGTGTCACTCAAGATCAGTGAGGTGGGCAGGGAAGGGAAACCTATTCCAAATTCTGGTACACCATTTGCTAAAACCCTTATGGAATATAAAAAAAAATCAAAGAAGGAAAGGAAAGAATTTAACATAATGCATCAAACAATTCTAACAATTTTATATGAATTATGGTACATAGATCACACAGTAACTCTTTGAGGTGAATAAAACATTGGAGAAAATTAAGGTAGAGAGAGGTCAGGTAACTTTCTTAAGTAACATAATTTGAAGTCAAAATGTAATACTACATACCTTCCACAATACAAACTGGCCTTCCTCTTAAGTCAAGAAAGAAAGTGTTAGAAAATGCTCTGAAATTGTTTATGCGTGTTTGTCCAAAATGCATCTGGGCATTTTATTTCATGTCACCTTTGTGTACAGTCTCATGAAACAGAGATGATTATTATTGCTTTAATTTATTCATTCATTCAATTACCAGATCATGGCTGACATACTTGATGCCTGATAGACACTTTCTCAGAGCTTGGGAGAAAGTAATGAGTACTAAAATTCTTTCCATCATGGTGGCAATATCCCACTGGAACACAGAAATATCAATGTAAAAATACAGATATGTAATATTTATAATAGTTTAGGAACAAAGGTATAACAGCATTTTAGAACAGAATGAGAAGTGGAGAATATGAAGCTGTCTTAGGCCAGGTAATCCAGGAAAGCTTCCCTCTGGAGGTAACATATGTAGTGACCTCAATTAAGAGAAGCCGTGGGCTATGCAAATATCTGGGAGATGAGCATTTTACATCAAGGAGGAATAAATGAATGGTCCACAAAATGAGAGTGCATGTGTTTGGCATCTTCCAAGGAACAGCCAAGCAAATGATATACCTAGCAGAAATAAAAAAGAACATGAGAAGCAGAAGAGGACCTGGGAAAATCAAGTAGAATGCTATAGGCAAGGGAAAGGATTTATATTTTACTCTAGATGTGAAGAAAACTATTGAAGGGATTTGGGTGGGGAAAGGACTTGATTTTTGTTTAATAAGGTAATTCTACCTACTGTGTAGAGAACAAACTGTGACAAGTGTTGACGGAAGCAAGAAGGACAATAAGGAGGTTATTACACTTTTGCAAATCATTAATAATTGTGGCTTGGTCCAAAGTGGTGAAAATGAAAAGCTATTAAGCTCACAGGATTTTAAGTATAAGAAAAGGAGATGAATCAGTAATGAATGAATTCAGTGTTTTTCCTTGAGTAACCTGGTGAGCTGTGGATTACATTCTGAGATCAGAGACTCAAGGATGCAAGTATGTATTTGTGTTTGTGCAGTGTGTGTGTGTGTGTGTGTGTGCATGCACATGGGTCTGAATGAATATTTGGGGAATTGAGAGTTGTTTCTGCACATTTTGTAGACCACTATTCGTTTGCCAGAATGGAGGCTCCACAAATGTAAGGACTCTGTTTGCTCATTATTATAGCATATAGTGCAATGCCTGAAAATTATTAACAGGAAAAAGAAAAAAACTGTTGTATGAGAGAATAAATAAATGTATGAATGAAAATTGAGATGTTGAAGGAAATTGGGTCTAAAAACTTGGAATTCAGAAGTTGTTTGCGTAGGATTCCTATAAAACTTTATTAGCAAATGATATCATGTTAAGGATCTCTGTAGACAGACAAAAACTCCCAAGGACTCCTTCCTGGGAAATCCAACCCAACATTTTAATACAGATAGGAGAATTTCATATCCAGCGAACTTAGAAGGTTCAGTCAGTAAATAAGTGGAGTGTTATTTCTCAGAAGGTAAATGAAGGAAGTATTTTTACTGAGAATGAACTTTTTATTTTTTTAAAAGACAGAAAGAAGGAAATTGAGAGAGAGAGAGAGAGAGACAGAATCAATTTTTATTTAGATTTTCATCTGTTTTTCAACACTTAGGTGTGTATGTGGTGCTGGGGTTGGAAATGGGGTCTTTGTGCATGCCAGGCAAGTGTAATACCACAAAGCCACCACTCAAGCCTGAGAATGAATTTTTTTATTTGAAAATGTGGGAGGGTATAATCCCTTAAAAGAATAGCCTTGTCTAGATTCACTTGGGAAAAGATCATTAACATCTGCTTTATAAAATGATAAATTACTATATTTAAGTTGCAAACACAAAAATTTGTTAATATTTTTAATTTTCAGTATTTAAATGTGCCTAACCTGCTTAGTTGCAAAATATTGAAAGAGTATGCGCTAGAAACAATTTGACATTGTCTCTATTTTGTCTGAAGAGCACACAATTTATTTGATTATCTACTATATGGTGTCTATACATATTTGTGAAACTATTATCTATTTAAAAATGAAAAGAGCCATTAATTTTAATAATTATGGGACACAGTCATTATTTCTCAGGCAAATTGGAATGTGTAATCACCCTGTCCAGGTGACAATACCTGGAGTCATGGCTCAAAAAAGGAAATAAAGATAGTTCATTTTAATGGGGAAGAAATAAAAACAAGGGTGCTGAAGAGGTGGACTAACAGTAAAGTGCTTGCCTGGCATGAGTGAATACCCAGGTTCAAACTCTAGCACCATATCACAACTAAGTAGAGGAAAAACAAAAACCAAATAAAAATATAATTAAAATTTGCTCTTTCTCTCTTTAAAAAAAAATGAAGAAGAAGAAATAAGCATGGGGGTGGTTTCTGCAGTTCACAGAAGGCAGCCAGGTTGAAGACATAGCTAGAGGTTAAAGGTTTTGAAGGACAGGTCTGGTTTGATGAGGTATCCAGAGATTCAGAGAAGGAAATAGAAGAGTGTCAAAAGAAAGGATAATAAAATAGTGTCCACAAGTGTTTGTGTATGTAAAAAGAAACAACTTCAAGTTAGTAAAAATAAACAATGACCTGCTTTCAGTTCTGCCATGTCTAGATTCCTTTTCTGATTTTCTTCTTCTTCTTCTTCTTCTTTTTTAAATCTCTTGCCTCTAAGAATTTTTATATTCAAGAAATGTCACAAGCTGGCTTATGTTTCAGAATACTGGACAAGAAATCCAAACATTTATTTTCCAGGCCTAGTATGGGGATAAATTATTTATATGTTCCTAATAAAAATTTTTATATCTCCAGTTTCAAAATCCTTCCTGCTCAAACCTCAAAGTAAATAATAATAGTAATATATTCTATAGGATCAGGTAAGGATCTGGTGACATATTTTATGTATACTTCTTCATAATTTATAAACCCTCTAAAATGGGGAGCTTTTATATATATTCTAAAATGATAATTTATTTTGATATTTCCCAGAAAAAATACAAAAATCAACAATAGTAAATCAGTCATCTGTGCTTCTTTCTATATACATCCCCATTAATCCATAAGATGAACTGGAAAGTGGATTCTTCTGTAGCTACAATATTATGCCATGTGCACTTTCACAAGTTAATGATTGAGATTGCATTTGGATTCCTAGTCCTACTCTGCTTGTAGATACTGGATTTGGACAAATAATCACATTGATTCAAAATGCCTCTCCTTGGAGTTCCTTGGTACTTCTTTTTTGTTTTGCCTGAGAATTTTTTCCTTATTTCTGTTACTATTTAATAGAATCTTATTTGTGCATCAAAGTCTAGTTTTAAAAATTTTACCTTTGGTTAAGACCTCTAATAGCACATGTAAGGGTATAGTGAGATTTAGGGGTGTATATAGTGGATACCTCAAAGATACTATCTTAGCCAATTCTAATCAGAATTTTAGCAGAATGTGGAAGAGATGATACAGGCCTATTAGCCTACATCTGAGCACTGTTTACTCTTTCTATGTGACTGGTCACGTGTGGTCAGAAGTCATAATGCCTGAGCATGATTCTTTGCTCCATAACTTGCTAGCTGTAGTGTCATGGACAAATCACTCACCTGACTCCTTAACAAAATAGAGATAATACCCTGACATTTTCTGTCACTAAATGATTGTGATAATTTCTGCTCATCATAAAATTATGTAAATGATAATAAATTAAAATAATGAATAGATTGTTCATGAGAATTAATTTCATACAGTGCTTTATACATTAAAATGATTCTTCTGTTATTTAATCTTTAAAAATTTTAGAAATAGAACAACATATGATTTGCTGAGAAAATGTGATCGTAAGGCATTAAAAAAAAAAACCCTGTTACTAAAACCATGATATCTGTTAGAAAATCTTCCTTCTACAAAGTCTTCCTTTGCAAAAGACTGACAAAGATAGACTAACCAGTAGATGCATGAAGTTTTACAGCTAGAATGGTGGCAGCTGCGCCAGGTTGCATATTTCACCTTGAGACCCCTTGCCAGAAGGAGGCCAAATGGGAAAAAAGACAGACCTACTGAGTGAAGGCAGGGCGTAAAGGTGAAGTTAAATTAGGAGAAGTTGTTCTGGACTGAGCTGTTTGCCTGTTCTATGGGGATATGTTGAAAGCATGCTGTAAAGAATGGTATTCCATGCACAAGAAGTTGTTACAAATCTTGAGAGCCCTTACGCATGAGATTGGATGTGCAGAGATGGTTTGAAGGAGTAGTGAATGGACAAAGTGGATCAAAGTGCAAAATAGCATAATGTTTAATGCATTCTGCAAGGACAGACATTTTTTTATGCCAGCTGGTTGGATACAGACATGAACAAATGGTGATAAGAAAAAAGAAAAAGAAAAAAAAGAGCAGCACTCCGTTTAAAACAAAAGAACTCTCCCCAAAGCACAAATAAAAAGGCAAAGGTGAAAGCCATGGGAAGCACAGAAAACAACATTGCTTATTTGGGATCAGAAGTTAAGAAGTAAGAAGTGTGTCCTCAGGCACCTGTGGAAGAGACAAATAGTCAAGGATGAATCTAAACAGAAAGATAAATTAGTGAAAGAAGACTGGCTTTGTGGGATATAAATAAGAAAGTTTTACAAAAACACATTTGCTCTTTTTCTCTTTCCCTGAAGAAAAATTCAGATACAGAAAAACAAAAATAGAGGATGTTAGCCTTAGGAAGAATGCCTTTTTTAAGGTAAAAAATGCATAGATGTAAGGACAGAAACAAAGGTACCTAATGTCCTTGGGCCACTGTCCTTTCTCCAGAAAATACTCACTTACTTAGGGTTATTTTTGAGGTTTCATTTAACTTTTAAAGTAGAGATGGAGAGATCAGCTATTACAGGAAAATGTGAGAAGCATGTATAGCCCTGATTTAATTCATTGTGTAAAGGTATTTTCTGTTGTCATTTGTTTGCCATGAACACCCTGAGTCATCCTTACTCTGAAGGCTCTTAGTGAGTACAAAATTGCTAGGAATTGCTATGTGTCAACTGGTTTAAGGAGGTGTCTTTCATGCAAATTAATTATATTAAGGGGCCTTATTCAAATAATTTTTCATCTCTGGTGTAACCATGGTGCTGGAGAGATGATGTTTTCTAAGGCAGAGGGCTCTAATTTCGGGATTAGAAGACTTTCTGTGCAGCATGCCTGCTCCTAAGATCTACTAGAGCCTTAACAGCAGTCCTCCTTGTGCATATTAAGGACAATAGATATTCTATATTAGCCCCAAAGATGTCTGGTCTGGTTTCCAAATTCCTGATTTCTGATTTTCCCCGAGGATTTTTATGACTCCAGGGTGCTGTTTCCCTTGGCTAACTGATCTCCCTTGAAGTATTTCACATACCTACAGGTTCCTAGCTTTGGATACTTGGAGAAGTACTAAAATTCATATTGAAATATAGATAATCAAATCTTGTCATGTAACCATTCACTCAAAATGGCGTAATCGGAGAGGAATTGGGAAACTACGTATTAATATACTTGATGGTGTGTAGAAAGTAAACTATCTTTTCCTTCACCCGTCTTAGGTTCATGGCTGAGGAATGTATAATGAAAGTAATGCAAAAAAGAGAAAGACATATGGATTTTTTTAGTAGAATTTTAACATGGCACAGTAGCACTCATAAGAAAATGAAAACTAAAGAAATGGTTAAACTTGTGTATTTTCATGATAGGTCTGTGTTTTAGTCAGCTTTTTCATTGCTGTGACTAAAAGACCCAACAAGAAAATTTTAGGAAGAAAAGTTTATTTTGGAGCTCATGGTTTCAGAGGTCTCAGGTCCATGATCCATTCCTTGGGCTCACAGTGAGGCAGAACATCTTGGTGGAAAAATGTGGCAGAGGGAGGCAGCTCAAGGCATCACATCAAGAAACAGAGAGAGAAACTCCACAGAAGATACAAAATATACAGTCCAAAAACATGCCCCCAATGACTCACCATCTCCAGCCTCACCCTATCTACCTTAGGTTGCCAGTTAATCCCTACAAGGGGATCAACTCACTGATCCGGTTAAGGCTCTTGTAACCCATTCATTTCTCCTCAGCCTTCCTGTATTGTCAC
>PVKS010029197.1:0-25613 GCA_004027875.1 Aplodontia rufa | reverse complement strand
TTGAGAAAGGAGGTCTATCATCATGTTTTAAATCCGGATGAGGTGTAATGTCATACAACTGATGGCATTTGCGGAGATGGATTGGAAGGCAGGGGGAGGGATAAGGGTGGGTAATTGGCGTGGCTCTTGGGAGTAAATCTAATTTTCAGAATTTATATATATATATATATATATATATATATATATATATATATATATATATATATTATTTCATTAGAAGCTTGTTTGTTTGTTCAACAAATAAATTTCTGAATTAAAAAAAATCCAAAAATAAAAAAAAAATTGTCACTGTGAGCTAGGTGCAGTGATGCCCTTTGTAATCCCAGGTATTTTAGAGTCTGAGACAGAAGGATCACAAGTTTGATGCCAGGAATGGAAACTCAGCAAAGCCCTCTCCAAAATAAATAAATAAGTAAAAGAGCTGGAGATATTAGCTCAGTTTTAGAGAGCTTGTCTCACACACGGAGGCACTGGGCTGTACTAAAGTAATTTGTTAATTAAAACAGTTTTTCCAGCCTTAATCCTGTCAGGGTATCATCTGAGTCTAGAACATGGGGACACAAATGTCCATGATCTTTTAACTACATAAAATCCCAAAGTATAGAAATACAAAAATACTAGCAAGATAGTTTTGCCAGAATTTGGACCATTGTGATCAGTGAAAATTTATAAGCAGTATCAGTTTTATATGAGAATTATGAATTAAAATTGAAGTCAAATGAATAAATTAAACTATCAATGAAAGTACAAACATTTCTGTACTTGATACAATTTTACTATTGTCCAATATTCAGTAAAACATTGGTTTCAAGTGTTGGATAATTCCAAAATTAATATGCACCTCCTATTTCTTTAAAAAAGATTTTAGCAATTGTAGATATTTATATCACTATCTTGTCAACTGAGTTAAGAAGCATTTTTCATATCACTGCATTAATTTTTTTGCCTACAGTTGAATTTTCAACACAGTGTTTGTAATATCAAGAGTCAAGACAAGGCTTGAATATTACCTTCTGAGTCACTTTTTTATCCATAGAAACTTAGTGGCTTCTGCTGATCCTCTAGACTTTGGAATTGAATGGCTTTGAACCATGTTTATGACTCTCCTTATTTAATGGAATTCCTTAAAGCCAATACCTTATAAAGTTAAGTTTTGGGTTGATATTTTTGGTCTTCTGTTACCTTCTACTGTTTTATCCTTTATCTAAAATATACGAATTACTACCACATATAGAAGAATAATCACATTACAAAACACCATAAGCCTATGCCTACGATTGTAAGTCATAGCCACTGATTTTATGCACATTATTTAGGAAAGGAAAATTAAACATATATGTCTTCAATAGGACTGAAAATAGATCTAACCTATATTTTATAGGTTTTGTAGGATTTTAAGGAAAGAGAAAAGCAAGTTAAATAACACAAAGAAGAAATATTCAAACTTGGAAAATAAATAATGTGATTTCTTTAAGATGTCAATGTTAGGAATAAAATTTAACAAACCATATTGTAAAATACAGTGTGAAAATAAATGGATTCAATTATGGATAGGTCATTAGATGACAATTATAATATTTCATTGTAAAGTACGATGTCTTCATTTTGGAGGATCTGTATGGAAATGTTTTATAAGTAGTTTTTAAATGCATATATGTATATGTAGGAATATATATGCAGATATATTTCTTTAACATTACTCTAGGAAAATAATTGATGAAGCAAATATAAAGATAAATACTGTTAAATCTACATGATGTGTTAGATACTTATATATTTATAAATATACATATATAATGGCTATTTTTGTAAAACAATATAGAGATAAAAGGGATAATTAAATATGGACCAGTCATTGCATTTGTGTAGGAACATTGTTATAAATGATAAAATTATTTCTATTTAAATAAAAATGAATTTTGAGAGATATTTTAAACTTGTAGAAAAATAATTGGTGAATCAAAAATAATGAAAGAACAAAAAATGCTATGTGTACATTATGGTGTTAAATATTTATCTTTACTTTCATTGCTCTGTATAATTAAATGGAAGAACACACAAAATTCTAATGCCACTTATGAGGAGGAATTTAGGCACTATGCCATGCATACGTCCCAAATTCCAAATATGCTTAACAGTGTGTATAGGAAATATACATTGGATAAAGTTATCATCTCTAAGTGGATCAGCTATAACTAAATATAGAAAAGGGTACTTAGAAATTCAAACAAATGCCATTTAAGTGCAGTAAAGTGTAAGACTAAGGCACAGATAGCATTAGGAGAATCACTAATTATGATGGATCATTCAGTATGGGTTCCTCTCATTCATTTGCACATTCAAAAACATTTAAGGGCCATCTTCTCCATACATATATGATAATATAAGTATTAATAGGACATATTTTTGGCCTGGATTACATTGGGATGGTGGAAGGAAGACCAAACTAGTACATCCCAATAATGCCGAAGTATTATTGTCAAAACAAGGATGAACAGCCTGATGGCAAAGAAATGATAGCAAGTAGTTGTTCTCGGGTGTTCGCAGTATCTTGAAGAATCGTCATGAGTTGATGAGTTTAAAATGAATAAACGTAGCCTAGGTAGAGGGAGTAATATGTAAAAATATCTAGAGATGAGGAGGGGAATTTCAAGAACGTTAAGAAATGTGGTATGGAGTTGGTACATACTCTTAAGAGATAATGATGAATGGGAAGGAATGTTTGTATCAGATTTTGAAGACTTTGTGGAATTCAATTTGATATTTTATTTTAATTTTGTATTCTAAACTTCCTTAGATGCCATAGAAATCCAACAAAAAGAAGAATAGCATTAATTTCATTTGGGTAAAATTTTCTCTCACAGAAGAAATTTACCCTTCAGGGAAAGCAAATAAAAATTTTAAACTCTAAAACTAGACTGAATTCTCATGAGAATTATAATATAAACATTGCACTCTTCTTTCATTTCTTCCTCAGCCCACTTACAAGGGAGTGGACTGAATAATAATATGTCACTTTGCCAGCCTTACTTCTCTGCAAAAACAGGAAATTTCTGGTAGGAAAAAACAAGTCTGAGATTTCTTGTAGCCATACAGACTGTACAAATGCCTACAAACAGGAATGAAAGGTTAATCCAAGTAGATGACACAAAAGTCTCAGCATTCTCACAGTAGATTCTCTCTAAAAAGGCCAGACCAGAAATGCTCCATCAACAAGCAATGATTCTCTCCAACAGGAATAGTGAGTATGTAAGTTTGATAATGGTGAAACATTGACATTACTTAAAGTAACCAACAATAAAATAATTATGAGACATATATTCATAAACAGGCATATTACCCATTCTTTAAGCATGTTCAAGATGTAGTTTATCAGTCATTATATATATATATATTACATATATGAAAATTATATATGTATGATTTTCCATATATATCATTTATTTATAACTGTTCATATTTAATTTTGATTGTGTATAATATACATAATGACACACAGAATAATATAAACATGTTAATAAAATCTTGGTTAGTTTTGATTATGGATGGTTTAAATATTTTTCATATGCTCTTTTATAATTTATAATTTTCTAAGAGATAAATAGGTAGATTCACTATCTATGGGCCATAATGAAGATAAAAGGAAGACTTGAAGAAATTAATTCTGAATGGGGAAAAATCCACAGAGGATCTTCAATGAGCAATAAAAATGGATTAAACTAATATTTCAATTTTCTGAAATATAAATTAATATACTTTCTGCATATGATATCATATGATATACACAGTTACTCAGGCCAGAAAGTTTCTGCTTAGTTCATTCAATTATGTTCCTTAATGCTTTCAAGAAATGGTTACAGAAAATAATGTTTACCTTTAATTAGTTTCTCATTAAGTTCATTTTCTCTTTTCCCTTTCATTCTTGTAAAAGATATTTACTAAAAATTATCATGTTCCAGGTACCAAACTAAAGACCTTGTTTAAATTAATAGGAGATAAAATGTCCCTTCCTACAGAAAGGGAGCTTCCACCCTTCCACCGCCTTCCCAACACCAGCAAAAACACAATGCTTCTTTAGGCCAGCAGTACCATGGACAGATCCACCATGGACAGATCCACCAGCAGTACATTTCCCAAGGGGAGAATAAGAGAATTCATAACTCTAAAGGCTGAAGGGAAATATACAAGCAAGGTACATATAGTTATTGCTAAGTAGCTCGAACCCCTTTTCTTTTCCATGGCATGGTACAGAATCATTCATAAGTGCAGACTGAATTGAACCTCAAGAACAGTTATACTTGAGATTCAAGTAAATTTCTCCAATGAAAAAGATAGGTCAATTCTGTCCTCATTGTTGGTGTCTTTGTGACTCGATGTGCCCCACTGGGAACTTATTATAGTTGAGGACAATTATCATTGAGGCCACCCAATCACTCTTCTATAATAGCAGCTTTTCTGTTTTCTTCAGTTGAGAGCATCCTACACATAGTTAAGGCAAAGCTAAAATGCTGATGGACAATCACCCTCTTAAACTGTGGAGTAGACCCTTTATACTAAATTTCAGCTAGGTTAATATTGTGTTTCCCATTTAATGTTTAATTGAACATTAGTGCTTCAGGAAGGGAGGTAGGGTGTCGAGGAGAGAAAAGCAATCACTTAACATAAGTTTCTCTTGGATGTACAGAAACATACTTAATTATGAGTGAGGTGATTTATATTAAAATGAGAGTGAGGAAATGATTTTTAAAAAGGCAGCAAGCAACTGGAAGGTTAAGGGACAAAAGTCCAGGAAGACTTTAATCAAAGAGAAAAGATGAATAACATGGAAATGAAGAAAACAAGGCAACCATAGATAAAAAAGTGTCCTGGGATATGAGAAGTTTTGCAATGCAAATTATTTTATTTCCACTTCACATTCTTTTCCTTTGCTGCTGAATTCCAAAAGGCCAATGATACTGAAAATAGCCCTATTCCACAAAGTATTGCATTTTTTTTTAATTTGTGAGAGCATTTTTTTTGAAAAGCCTATTTTAAAAGCAGCATTTATTTGTACAGGTGGGCAGTAAAATTCAAAATGAATTTTTTTTTAACTATAAACACTTTTGTGCAGTCAGCCCTGGTAAAAGTTTATGTTGCGTGAGCACGATTTGGGTTACTTAAGGATTATTTCTTTAAGAGCACAGCAAAGAAAATAAAAAAATCAAACATGAATTAAACATTTCCTGAATTCTAACCATATTATACTAAATGCAGCTTAACCTTTCAAATGATTACTATGAAGATAAATTATTTCACTGAGCTATAAACATAATTAGCATAAGATCTATTCTTAATAACCAAAGGAACTACTTTTCACTTTTAATTTGAAAAATTATTGATATAACTAAAATCCAACTTCTTTAGAACCAAGACTGTTAGGAATAGAATCATTATAAGAAAGTAGAAAGGGATTATCTGGGGTTTTTTTGTCATTGCTGTTTGTTTTCATCTTACCTTTGCTACTCTTTCTTTGTCTGTTTGGTATATTCATTTTTGTATATGTCCATCCGTATACCCCTCTCTGTTGCACACACTCACATACGCTCACATATAAAGTAATACACATTTTAACTCCCACTAACGTATGAACTCACACTTTCCTCCTAAAAGCAGTAGGACCCTGTACTTAAGTGGCTTCTACAAGGAAAAAGAATTGTTAACTGACTGGAGCTCACCTCCTTTGGATTAGTAATTCCCAAGTAACTTGTCACTTGCACTGTGGTTAAATATAGACTGCATATGGTTCAAAACATCTGTGATTTTACATTCATGCATAAATTATTTCATACAGTGGAGTTATTGCAGAAAGCACCCTCCTATCACCATGGTTACCAATCCTTCCTGTAGAGCTCTCTATTCATATTTACTGTTCATACAATCACAGAGTGAGTGTTGGGGGAAAAATTCAAAGATATGGTTTCACAGGTCAATCAAATGATGATACTTGGTGATCCTGGTAATTAGAAGGAAGTTTGCACTGAGGAAGGTGGATTGCCTTGAAATTTGTGGCACAAGATAAGCAATGGGTATGAATAATATGGGATAATGTAAATTTCAACAAAGTACCCCATTATTGGATAGTATTTAAAGGTTTTTCACCTGACTTAACCTGCCAGAAGCCTAAATTCATAGTGTTTTTGTCTATTTCTGAGCATGGTAAGATGCATGGTCACTTTCCCTTAGATTTGGTTACTAATATTTCTGCCTCAGTGTCTTTGACCTCAGTACTTAACACTGGTGATATTAAAAAGAATAAAGGGCAAAAAAGCTGCTGTACAGGGACATGCATACTGCATTGAAATAACTGAACAAGAACCATGTCCTCTTAATTATTCTCAGTTTGAAATTTAGTTCTCTCCTCAGTCTTGCTGTCTAAAACCAGCTGGATTTCCTGCCTTCCAACAGTGAGGTGCAGGATAAAACCAGTCCCCTTACAGTGCTCCATACTTCATCATTTACATACACACACACACACACACATACACACACACACACACAATTGCTGTTGAATAATGCCAACCTCAGAAAGTGAGATAAGTCCATTGTACATTCAGAAATTTTAAGGAACTAAACTGAGCTGTAAGTTTATCAAGAAATAATTTAAAGTTGAGAAAGCATAGCTTTAGACTGTTAAAAAAATCTATTTAATATTGGATCCCTTCAATAGAACACATCACATGTTTTGCACCTTAACCAACAGCACCATATCACATCTTAGTAATTATGAAACAGGAGAGAACCACATTATGTATTCTTCAGATATGTGGGAGAGATGAATCACATTTTCTGGAGTGAAATTTTTACATATTGTTTATTGATTAATTACACAGAAAAATTATCCCTTTTGGTTTTTGATATTCCCTGTAGGGAAAATGCCATAGAATTTGTTTTCCACTTGGATGTATAGCTTCATGTAAAGTAGACTCAAAGGATTGAGAATTAAGGGACAATGCAATTTCCAAGTGCACTGGGAAAGTTTGTCTAGGAAAAATTTATTTAGGTAAATCATAAGATTAAATTAGCAGAATGTAAACAGAACAAAAGCTAAACAGAAGAAGGAACCAATAAAAAAAAAACAGTAACCACAGCACTGAAGTTGGATTTTATTTGGAGAGAATTTGCCTCTGATCTAAAGATTCCATGGGGAATATAAAACAGATAACATATTTTTTGGTCTACTTATCTGAGGAGTCCAGTACCAAACAATATGTCAATCTGTCTGGCTCTCTTTTCTTTCCCTAAATCTGCAACACTAGAGCAGATGAGACATACATCTATTATTTTCTCTTGGTATTCCAATAAAATTTTTCAGAACCAACAGCGGTTAGAAATGGATCAGAAAAATGTATTTCATAAGAAACTATGTGATAAGTCAAACTTCAGATACTATTACAATATAAAATCATTCTACTGGTCTATTTCAAAAATCTTAAACCACGAATGCAGTTTAAAGTGGATCTGGGCAAACATTACCAGGCATTTAGGAGAAGCAAGCACATATGGTTTTTTGGATCAATTCACTTGTAATCTGTAACTTGAAACGGTCTTATAATTAAGATTCAAAAAGGAGGACCTCACTATTAAACTCATCAAATGCCCAGGAAGCCGGGGATGTAGTTCAGTGGTAAAGCATCTGCCTATCTTGTGTGAATCCCTGGGCTTGGTACCTAGAAGTACACAAAAACAAAAACAAAACAAAACAAATTTTGAAAATGCCCAAGAAAAGAATCACTAAAAATAAAAGACATCAAAAATATAAAATACTAATTCTACATCTGCAAATTTAACTACAATAAACGGAAACCAAATATTGAGTAGTTACAATATAGTGAAAAAAATTGTATGAAATAGTAAAACCACTAAGCAATTTCAAAATTAATGAGCATATTTGAAATTTTTCCAGTTTATCTTTCAGAAATAAATAAGAAAAGAGAAATTTTAAAGACTCTAATATACATTCACATATACATGAAATGAATACGCACATTTGAAAGGTATAAAATAGATCTTTTATAAATAAAATCTTTGTAGATTTTTCTCTTTTCCTGAGTCTGACTGTCTCTTACTCCCTCTCCCCACCATATGTTTGTGTGTGTGTGTGTGTACGCATGCATGCGCATACTTTATCATTTGGTGTGCCCATTCAGCAGACAGGTGTGAATTGTGTGTATTAAAACTGTAATTTAGTAATTTGTCTCTCTCAGGTAGATAAAATGCAATTCTCTCTTCACACAAACACATTTGCTGAATATGTGTATATATAAACCTTTCCACATAGGTATATATATGTTTTTATATCTTAAATGAGAGATGTAAAAAGGATAAATGTAAAGCTACATTCCACAGTGCACGGTAGATGAGGAAAACTGTTAGATATGAAAGAAAATATGGGGCAGAATTTCTGAATAGATATTAATTGACAGTTTTTCCACAACTTCTGAGTATCTATATTTGAAGACTGCCTAACAAATCAGAAGCTAAGAATCTATAATTGAACATACTATAGTAAAACTGAAGATTACCAAAGATAATGAGGAAATTATAAAAGCTTCCAGAGATTAGAGACATTTTATCCTAGAGGACTAATAATTATATTAAAAGCTAATTTCTCAAAAAAATAATAAAATTCAAAGATCAAGAATGATACCTTGATTATGCAGGGATAAGGAAAATAAAGCACAGTGAAGCTCTAAGAGTAGACCCAGACAAAGCAGCTTTAGAAGGTAAGAGGTAGCAAAAACAGTCATCTCTAGACAAATAGCACTGCTGCTAGAAGCAGAGTAAGACTAAAGAATTCCCAAAAGATAGGCAGGGCTTTGTGTTTATATGGTTCACTACTATAATCATAACATCAAACTAACTTGGCTTATAATAGGTTCCCAACAAATACTTCAATGAATTTATTCATTAAGCAGTAATGAACTTCAGATGGAAAGAAAATGATCTTATATGGAAGTTCTAAAATTTTAATGAAGAAATAAACAGCAAACAAAGCTGTATATATGTGAGTAAAATAATGACTCTTTACTCCCTCGAGAAGCCAAATAATACTTAAGCAATCATTTAATTCTGGAAATTGTGCAATTATATATATAAAAACATTTACATCTGTTATGGGGGGACTATAGAAGTGTCAAGAGACGGGTGTGGGTGATAGGGAGCGATTCTGGATTAGGATCAGGAGCACATCATATTGTTATTACATACATATATATGAATGTACAGCAACACAACTCCTCAATAAAATGTTTAAAAAGAAGTATAAAAAATTGGAACGTTAGTGTTGTGAACTCGTAAAAATAGTAGTAGAATTAAAATATTTGGTCAAAATTGCATATTCCATAATAGAATTAGATATACAAACTATTACAATCTCTTTTTGGTTTAGATAAATAATGAAGATATGGAATTACTTCGCACTTGATATGTATACAATTTAAGATATCTGATTGATCATTTTTTAAAAAGTTACATGAAATCAACATCTATAGATATAAAAACATTCAATGATAATTAAACTCAGTCCAAAATTAAATATAATACTTTAAAGAAACAATAGGAAAAAAGTGAAAAAGAAAAATAAATTGCCATGTATAAAATAGGGAAAAGAAAGCATACAGAATTTAATAACAGAACTAAATCCAGCAGAAATAAATTTAAGAAATTGAAATAGTGTTAAGTTGATTATTCATATAAAAGACATGTTCAGATGAAAAAAATCCAAATATGATTCATTTAAGGGATAGGAAAACAGTAATGTATCTACCCCTCACAGTCTTCCGTTGTTTTTCTTGGTGCTATTCTAATTTCTGGAATTAAAGATTTATGGGTTAACTTTCAGCTTTCAAAAATACATCACATAACCTAGGCCATTCATAGAGAAGTATCGGGAATGACGGGGAAGAGGGCAGTAGGGAAGGGTAAGGGTAGGAGAATAGGGTGGACTCTAGGGGGTAAATCTAATTTTAAGAATATATACATATCATATGGCTTTCTTGGATGCATTTTGATTGTACAATTACTAAATTTCTTAATTAAAAAAAGTACATCTGTTAACTGAACATTAGAAAACTTTGGTCTACTTAGAGATAGGCTTGTATGTTACATGTTTTGAACTATCTGAGATTCTGTTAATGTATACTTGACCTCTCTATTTCATTGGGAGATGTTCAAGGTTTTTCAGAATAAATAATACTCATTAATCAAAATAAAATATCTTCTAACATGGTAGATATAGTTTTATCTTACCTGTTTCATTCCTTTGAATAGTACTGTGAAACACAGGTATTAAATTAATAACTTTCTCATCTGACTCACTTAAGATGACACGTGCAAGTATTAGAATATATAGCCATGAACTTAATGATAGAACAGTTGGGAAATGGACATGTTGTCAGTGTGTTGTACACATGGGATCTGAATAGTGATGGTTAGTTCCTAAAGATGACTTAGAACATGTATATTCTGCATGCATAGTAAGAGTTCACACATTATGGTATTTAAGTTTGTTGAATGATTTCACTATTGACTAAATTAAATTGGAGAATTAAAAATTCTCCAAATTTTATGTGAAATTTTAGTGTTTATTATTGGTTTTATAATTAACTGGATGTGTATGCATCTCTAATAGCCAAAAGAAGCTTGCATTGGTATAGTATATTTATCAAAATATATTCCACACCAAAAAGTGTTACTCAATCTGAAAAAGAGTCAGTATATAATTGTCTATGGAGGTGTAATACTTATAAACTTGTATGAATATAATTATATGTAATATGTACTTCACATATAATTTTGGAGAACTACAAAGAGAAATTAGCAAATTTATTGTTCTACTGGGATATTCAAATAAATGTCTCAGTAATTGAAAGACCAAGCAGATAAAAAAATTCATGGCATCTACTTAAAGATTACGACATATAGTTATTCAAATGGACTTACACAGAATGCTGCACCCAATAACTAACATATTTTCAAACATACATTTACCTTTATGCTACCCTTATTGGGCTACAAAATAAGCCTAAACAAATATAATATGCTTGAGGGGATGAAGACTTCAAAGTTTTCTTTTCACAATAAAACTATGTTAAGTAAAAAAATAAAGAAATGTCCAGAATTTAAGAAGTACTTTTGTTATCTACTCATGATTGAACACATCGATTCATGATACATTAATTAGTAGCACTTGAAACATTGGTGCTTTTAAAAATAAATAACAATATCCTGATCTCCGCCCCAAAAAGAAGTATTTTTGCAAATAATTTGTTGGTCAAGGAATAAATAAAACCAGAATATTAGTTATAATATTTAGGCATAATTGATAACTGCAATATTTATTCATATTGGTGAGATTTAGCTAAATGTTACTTGGAGGAACATTACAGTGTATCTGTAGCATGCCAACAAAAAAAATGAAAAATCCACTAAATATTAGGAATTTTTTTAAATGAATAGAAGAATAATATTCAGGAAAGCTAAGTGAGGAACATACAGAGGAAAAGAAACCAATCAAGTAAAAGTCAAGTCCAATAGGGAAGATAATTTCTTTGCAGGACAATGAATCTTTGTTAGAGACTAACATTTATTAGAGCAACCTTTGGAAATCACTAGAGTGATGGATTGATTTCAAACCCTCTAAAGTTTAACACTAGATGTATCCTTATTTAAAAAAATCCATGTCACTTGATTGAAAGTTTTGTGTTCCAACATGCCATGATCTTTCTTAGAGTGGAAGGTTACATGATTTTCTTTAAAAAGTGAATACTCATAATATCACACTTAACTTCCAGAAACTGATATCATAATGTCTTCTCTTACACTTTATTTTAAAGAGAGTGGGACAGAGAGAATCAATTGTATTTAGTTTTTCTTGTGGTCTTTGCTGTTCCAACACTTCATTTTATATGTGGTGCTGGGGTTTGAACTCAGGTCCTTGATGCATGCCAGGCAAGCACCGTAACCACTGAGCCACCACTCCAGTCCTTCTCTAAGACTTTTAAAAGATGTGTATGTGAGCCAGATATGGTGGTGTTATGGTTTAGATATTTGGTATCCCCTGAAAACTCATGTGTGAGGCAATGCAAGAAAGTTTAGAGGTGAAATGATTGAGTTATGAGAGCTTAACCTAATTAGTGCAATAATCCCCTGATAGGAATTACCTAGGTGGTAGCTGCAGGCAGGTGTGTTGTGGCTAAAGGAGCTGGATCATTAGGAGGATGCCTTTGTGCTTTGTGATTTGCATTTTGTCCATGGTAAAGAGAGTCCCCCCGCCCCTGCTCTCTCAACTTCTTGGTGCCATATTCTCTGAAATGTTTTCTTCAGTCATGTCCTTTCCCAGTGATATTTCTCCTCACCTGGGGATCAGACTAATGGAATTGGGCATCTATGAACTGAGATCTCTAAAACTATGAGAGCCAAATAACTTTTCCTTCCTCTAAAGCGGTTCTTGTCAGGTCTTTTGGTCACAGTATTGAAAACATTGATAAAACAAGTGACTTCAGCATCTCAGGAGGCTGAGGCAAGAACCCAAATTCAAATCCACACTCAGTAATTTATCAAGACCCTGCATGAAAATAAGAAATAATAATACTGGGTCTCAGTGGTAGAGCCCCTCTGATTTCAATTCTCAGCATCACACACAGAAAAATATGCATGCATATGCATCTTTATATAAAGATTATAAGTACCTATAATACTTTTTATGAAACAATGCTCAATAGTTGCTTACTTTTTTTTTAAGAGAGAGGGACAGTAAGTGAGGGGGAGAGAGTGAGATAGAGAGAATTAATTTTATTTAGTTTTTCATGTGGCCTTCGTTGTTTTGAGACTTAGCTGTGGTGGTGCTGGGGTTCGAACTTGTGTACTTGTGCATGCCAGGCAAGTGCCGTAACTGCTCAGCCACTGCTCCAGCCTCTACTTAAATACTTTAAAGGAAATAAAGAAGGAAATGGAAGAAAACAGATAATACTCAGAGGCAAGAACACATTGACAACCTCAAAGCTTTTCTTAAAGTTTAGAGGAAGGAGGGTTGGCATCTTAAATAATTTAAAAGTTTATTAACTTTTTAATACTCTATTTTGAAAGGATTTTATATTTAGCAATTGCTAAAATACTAAGTATACTGATTTCCCACATGCTCCTCATAGCATTCTCTAATACTAAGAACTCAGGTTCCCATGGTGTCATTACCAAAACAATTCTACATCTGAACTGCATACTTTAGTCATATGTCCACGACTATCTTTCTGTTCATGTTTCACTTTTGTGATTTAAAAACAAAATTGTTAAAGCTGAGATTTTATTTATTTATTTAATTATTTATTTATTGCAGAGTTGCTATTGTAGTTTGATTATCGATATCATTCCTCAGTCAAGTGGACACTTATTCTGCTTATCATGTGTGGAAATTATTTCTCTGTTCTTAAATTTTACCACTTCTACTGCTTAAACTTTTCATTATTTTGAATTATTGTACATTTTCTTTTCCATCTAGAATGTACTGTTCCCCATTGACTGAGAAATACCTGTAGCTGCTTAATCAGGGTATGAGCATCTACTGAACAGAATATTAGAATGGAGGTAATGGTCTGGACAAAGTTTCTATGGAAGTAACAGAAATCATGCTCAAGTACAAAAAATGAGAATCTTTATTCCTTTCTCTTTATTCCTCTGTGGATCTGGAAAGGACCAGTGCAATACAACTGGGGGAACTAAGATTTTCTTTCAAATTAACTGTCCAAAATCATGACACTCAATTCTTCAGGGAACAGTTTCATTTCCTGTAAATTCTCAGTTGCCGTGTGTGTCCTCACTGACTACTTTACAGTAGCATTAAGCTAAACTTGTTTTGCTTCAAGTACATAAGGATTTTATGACTATATGCAAAGCAGACTCCTGGGGTTAAATGTCTGCAAGGACTTATAAAAGCTTTCCCATCCCCTGCAAAAAAAAAAATCAGTATTTTTTTTCAATGGGAAAGATACATGTCTTCAAGTTAGGTGAATAATGTAATAATAACATTACTTCTAAGGAGAGGTGGAGGCAGTGAAGACTGGAAAGGGGAGAGAGTAGAGGTAAAGGATTTACTTTAGAGGCTGGTGACAAGAAATGAGAAGCTATGAAATAAATCCGTGTGAAAGAGATTGGGAGCAATTGTTAAATCAGAGATTTTTTTGAAGTTTAGAATCTGTTTAAAAGAATGGGACAATGACACAAAAGTCAAGAAAGAATATAAGAAAGATGAGACTTCAATTGTGGGAGACTGGATGATTGTTTGTATCATTCAGAGAAAGAAAAGAATTCAAGGCATTTTTGGAGGAGAGATGGAAATTCATTTTTGCTTTCTTCTTATTAAATGTAGTGACTTGTTAGAAATCAGAATTGCAATCAGTAAGAAATGATTGACTGTAGTCATAATCCCCTGACTACGGGAGACAAAATCATGGGTGATTCTGTGAATAAAATCCTTTTGTAATTTGCTGGGCAGTTTTCCAAATATGAATGTAAACCTATGGTAACAACTGGCAATAGTAAATGGTTGAATATCTGAAACTTTGTTTTTTGGCAGAGAGAAATATATTTCAGTGAAGTTACCAACCATTCTTCTTTGATGAGAACTGCCAGGATGATCTCAGTAGATCACTTTTCCAATCATAGAGCAAGATTTGACACTTTTGTTCCATTCTTACAATCCCTTTTTCCTTGATATCTTTTTAAAAAGCTTCTTGTTCTATAACCCAAAGGAGAAATACATCAAATTTGCTTTGAAAGGCATCAAAAGATTTCAGGTTAAGAGAATAGGGAGTGAATTAGAATAGAATTATTTTTATAGAATTGCATAATACATGCTTTATCCACTGCTTTAGGATTTTTTCCTTGATATTTGAAAAAAAAATGTATACTTACACATTCATTCAGCAAATGTTAGTTCAGATATTTCTATCTTCCAGGATTTCTTCTTTGAGGGGGTAGAAATTAATAATAGATGTAGAAGGCAGATCAAGAATTTTGATTATTTGTCTTTGGTGGGACTTGTGATATCACTAGGTAAAAATAACAAATCCCAGGACACCTAGGATAGCCACTAAAACTGGGTAATTTGGATTTATGGGTATAGGTCTATACATATGTACACATTGGTGAGCTTTTATTAAAGACCACTTACAAACTTATCTTTGAGTTGCTCACAATGTATTGGAGAATGCTAAAATATATTAAGTACTGTGATAAAAACTCTTGCTTAGAATACTTTGGGGAAAAAAAAAGCAAACACTAAATGCTTCCAGCTGAGGAGGTTAACAAGAGTTTGCTATGCTTGAACTGAGTCTGGAAGAGCAAGTTGAGTTAGCCAAATGGATAGGAATTGCAAGTCATTTCAGTTCCCTGGTGATGAGACAAGACAAGAAACGAAGTACAGCCAATTATGCAAAGATGTTAAACCACAGAAGCCAATTATACAGAGATCTTAAACCACATCAAAACTAAGGGAGAAGTCCATACCCAAGAGCTCCTTAATGAAAGAAGTAGACTAAGTGGTTCTTTAAGAATCATATCATATCATATTTCTCAAACGTGGCTATGCATTCAAAGTTATATATTTAAAGACTAATTTAAAAGGCAAATTAATTTAAAAGTAAATTAAGGTTTGAAAACCATATATCTAACTATAAAATCTTGTTTGCATTTCTCTTTTTTTTTTCTTAGAGAGAGATAGGGAGAGAGTGAGAGTGAGAAAAAGAAAGAATTAACTTTCTATTTAGTTTTTCTTCTGGCTTTTGTTTCTCTTTTAGTAGTGCATGTAGTGCTGGGGTTCCAACCTGAGTCCTCCTGCATGCCAGGTAAGTGCTCCAATCACTGAACCATCAATCAAGCACCCTGTCTCTCATCTCACCAGAAATGTGGACCATAATGGCTTCTGTATTTTCAACCCATAGTCAAACCAGAAATGTATAAAGTAGTATAGTATTTCTAAAATCTCTAATCCGAAATAGGTGTTAACAATTTGCAATGATTATTAGATTTCCTCATTGTATATAATTGTGAGATATAACATTATCCATTCCTTAGTTAATTTATGAGCACACAGGTTTATTCTATGCCCACATATATTCGGGATTTTTTTTAAATATCTGCCAAGAACATTCAACTTACAAAGCATGTTCATATTTATCTAAATCATACAAAATATTGTGATGTATAGGTATACTTAGATATAAGGAAACACAAGGTTGTAAGAGTTACAGACTGGTGTCTAGATTTTCATCCAGTGTCTCTGACTCTGGTTCTATAACTCCATCCTTTATATCATAGTAGCTCATTTACAGATGTAGAAGAATCCGAAACAAGTAAGATATGAGGCAACTACTGTGTAAGTTTTGATGAGATATAGGGTATGGGTCACTTTGTGATTATAAAAAGCACCAAGAGTTAGAAGGTGCATGTTGGGTAACTGAGTAGAAAGTAGAGGTCAAGAGGAATATCTCAAAGAAGGATGAAAATGCACCAAAGATAAAATGTCTGGAGACTGCAAGTTTGGCTGCATCTGGCCTAAACTAGAATGAGAGCTGTCAGGAAAAAAAAATACTCCTACCTGGTCTATAATTGCCTGTGACAGAATAACAAAGTAACATCTGGGCCAAAATTGCTGGCCTGTGATAGGACATGTGCCTTAGCAAATACATATTCAGGGTTCTGCTAATTAGAATCTGCTTTCCCACACTGCCACAATTAGCACTGAATGATATTGTGAACGTCTTTAATTGTGCTAACCTTGGCCATGAATATTTTATGCACTTGGACCATACTCAAAAAATAACATACTTAACAAACTATAATATGCTATATTATGTTAATGAGATAAACCTCTCCAAGGAAGAGACTGTGCTATATATCCACAGTACAAACTATTTACCAAGATAATGAGGACAATTTATCTCCCTTCCTTTTGTCCTATTCTGCATACCCAGAACTTGTATTTTTAAAAAATGGAATTTATGAATAAAACTGCATAATGCTATTGTTGAACTTAATTATTTTGCTTACAGAGGATGTATGAAATATACAACAAACATCCTGGTGGTTTGAGATAGCCTCATCTCCTGCACATGCACAGTTAGTGATCAAACAAAACAAAACGAAAAACACAGAGGACTATGAAGGATTGGTTGCTTAAGAGACACAATCAGACCTCAACTTTCAAAAGTCTGGGTCAAAATCTTGGTGATTTTTGGGGAGTGCCAATGTGAAAAGAGAAACACTGTCTTCAGTCCTTTGTGTTTTGAGACCGCAACCAATCTGATGTGTCCCTACCTGTTACCACCCCCGCCTGTTGAAGGACTCTGTTCAGCCGCATAACTTTCTTCAGCTTTTTGAACTAAACCCTTGGTCTTCCTTAAGAGCATGCACTTATTCATCATCTACCCAGAACACATTTTCCCTTCCTTCCTAAGCCAGCACTTACTCATTTTCCAAGTATCAATTAATTGTCATGTCTTGGGAAAACTTTATCTGATCATCTCAAGTTCAAATTAAGTTAAGTCTCCTGTCTGCAATCTCAGTGCTTATATGTTTTCTCCTCATAGTATTTATTGCTATAAAAAGCATACATATAAAGTAATACAGTATTTACTCAATGATATGGGCTAGGACCAAGCAAGCCTCACTACTGTTGCGTTTCTAATGAAGTATCTGGCACACTGCAGCTACTTAATAAATAATTTTCAATTAAATTGTTGAACACCATTTTAAGAAAAGGCATTAGAATATTCCAGTACTGCAGTGTGAAAGGGTTGAGGTTTTTTTTAATGACTTGTGCTATTAAATAATGTCATTTTTGTAAAAGATTTAAAGACATAGGTTGTCATCATGTGTTTTATATAGTTGTTTAAGGAAATTGGGAATGCCTTAAATCAATGACTCAAACTTAAATGACTCGTGAGAATAGTTTATAAAATTTGTTTAATGTAGCATTTCTCCTTTTTATCCCCTTTATGAGTGTTATAGATTTAGCAAATTTGAGATGGAGGCTAGCAATCTACATTAAACACCTCAGAATAGAAAATATTTTACTAAGATATATAGTTCTACAAATATTTATTGAGCACCTAATATTTGCCAATTATGACATGAGGTGATGGAAGCAGGGCTATGTGGTTGGAGAACCACAGCAATAAATGTGACTTGTGGTTTTCTATATCTCTTTTAATACTATAAGTATCATTTATTTGTTCAAATATTTATTGATGATCCCTAAAACCCAAGGAACTATTTTAGCCTTACAAGTGATAGACATGCCCTTTACCTGAAGTTCCTGTACTACTTCAGAAAAGAAACAATTAAACACACACATTCAAATGTTTACTGACAATTTGGCAAATATCAAACACTGGTAAGTATTTTCAAATGTTCTAAAAGAGGTCTGTTCATGAAGTTTCCTACTGATACTGTTTTGGTGCTTACTGAAAGCATTATGATAAGCATTTTACTGTATTAGTTAATTAACTTATCATAGGAATCAGAAGAAGCAGGAGTCATTATTATGTATTAGCAACTTGTTACAGGTCATTGGGCCAGTAGGTAGAATAAAAGAGAAAAATGAATGTATATAAATAACTTCAATGAGTGAGACAGTATTAAGTACCCACAGGAAAAAAAATAGATAAGCAAAGCTGCAGAAAAACATTTGAGAGGAAAAAATTCAAAAGCTAGCATGGGCACAATATGTTTGCTATTGAATTCATGAGTAGACAATTTCATCTATGACCCTATTTTCCTTAGTAGAGGACATACAAATGGACATTAGCCACTTAAGCTTTTATTTCACTTTTCTAGCCAAAGCCACATCATGAATTTTCTTGTCAAGATGTTTTCGCATTTTTGTATCTCAAATGACAACCTACATCAGCTGTTCTTGTGCAAGTGCTCAACCTGAGCGTATTCCTCCAGCCCTTCAGCACAGCCAGTCTTCCACTGGACTCGTCAGTATACACAAGCAAAGTAAGTTTGACATTCAGCAATTTGTAAAGAGAAACTGCAACCCTCCAAATGTTTTTCACAAATGATTTTCCATTAGCCAATTTTCTTTTACATAGAAATTAGGGTTGCTTCTTATGTTTATGGGAGCCATTTGTAAGAAGAGGCAAACAAGAACGTGTTGTCAAAGGGCATCTCCATAGAATCTGAGAAGACTCAATGGATTCATGACAACAAGAGAAACACTCTTACTGTGCAGTTAGGGATAAAAGTGTGCTCTGGATATCATTATAAGTGAATTTTTCAAAAGCATTTTCAAATAAGATGTAGAATAGTCCATGTACTATGCATCAATGAAAAAAATATATGCATGTGTGTTTGTGTGTGTGCACAGGTGCGTGGGTGTATGGAAGAGAGAGCAATGTGGGGGCGTGTGTCAGGGTACAGGAGGCATCAACCTTTGTTTTTTTTTCAGAGCTAGTCTGTTTCCAAGAATCGACTGCCATTTATTCCAGGGTGAGCACACTCTTGCAACCTGTAACAATGCTAAATTTAAAAACATAAAAGTTCTCAAAAAGAGTCTCACCACAGATTCCATCTACCTTATGGGTTGTTACACTTTGCAGTTAGAGGCAGTGAACTTGAAGGGAAATATTGAGGACTTGCCAAAATCTGTGTAAATGAGTCTGCCACATTTTACTTAATGCTACCATGGAGTATCCTGCCACATTTTGTATTCAAGAAATACTGCCTCACACATTTCTAACAGCAACGGGACATGTTTTCAATAGTATTAGTGCTTCTAGCATATGCAAGTAAATTCCATAACATCCTTTCCCTTGAATATATTTACTCCTCACCAGATAGTTTACATGCTTTTTAATTTGTAAATCTTTAACCCAATAATATATTTTTAAAAAACAATTCTTATAATTCTAGAAATCAGTCAATAAACTTCTTCATTCATCTGCCTCTTTTATCAAATATATGAAGTTGTATTACAAAGAGTGTAAAGAGTACAGATGCTGGGTTCTAAGTCTCACCTTTTTGTGCATGCAACCTTGGAGGTTTGATTCACATACAAGTCTGTGTGTCCTCTCTAAAGCAGAGCTCCTAAGGCAGACCACTGTGGGGTGGAAAGAGAGGTCATTGAAATTGCCATTGTCTTGTATTTCCATAGTGGAAGTGAAATTTGCAGTCTACTTTCAGGAGAAAAGACTGCATACCTTCTTCCACTCCACCATTGAAGAGGGTTCATTTAATTGGTAAATTTAAATAGGACTGAGTGTGGTTGGAGCAGTGAGTTAGCGGTTATGGCACCTACCTGGCAGGCGCGACCTGACTGCAAGACCCAGTACCTTACACACAACTAAGTGTCAGAGCAATAAAGGCTACATGAAAAATTAAATAAAATTGATTCTCTCTTTCTCTATCTCACTGTCCCTTTCTCTTAAAAAAAAATTGAGTGTACCCTTCACTTCCTTTCTCTTTCTTTTCCTATCTGTCTCCCGATAGAAGAGGTATCATGTGCTCACGTTGTCTCATTAGAGAGGGCCTGAAACTGTCTACTCTCAGAGCACTCAGTGCGTCTTTCCACTTCATACCATATCTGAAGACGCAGTCTGGCTACTAAGCCAAGCTATTCTCTCCAATCAACTCATCTGAAATAAACTGGGGTGGGGGACAAGATTATTTTATTCTTGTACCATTAACACTAACCTCAAAGACAGGTTATAAGAACTGAATGAGAGATGAATGCAAAATATTTAGCAGATTGCTGGCTACATGGTCCACTTTCATCAATTATTGGCTATTCCTAGGATGATCATTTTACTCCCACTCAGATTGTTTCTGCTGCTGCTATAATATCATTTTACTAAGTAATTTGTTTTGGCTCGTATTCTGGCACCAACCAAACAAGAACTGTAACTTCCCATTGACAGAGATGGTTTGCACAAGAGTAAGGAAACTGCCAGGCATAGTGGTGCACACCTGTAATCTCAGCAGCTTGAGAGGCTGAGGCAGGAGGAGTGCATGTTCAAAGCCAGACTCAGCAACTCAGTGAAGCCCTGAACAACTTAACAAAACCCTATCTCAAGGGGTTGGAGTGGTGGTTCTGTGGTTACGGTGCTTGCCTGGCATGCGTGTGAACCCGGGTTCAAACCCCAGCACCATGTACACTATGAAGTGTTGGAGCAATGAAAACTAGATGAGAACCTAACTAAAATTTCTCTCTCCTTATCTCTCTCACTGTCCTTCTCTCTCACAAAAAAGAAAAAAGAAAAAAAATTCTGTCTCATAATAAAATATAAAAATGGGCTGGGGATGTGGTTCAGGAGTTAAGCATCCCTAGGTTCAGTATCAGGTACCAAAATATAAAAATAAAAAATAAATAAATAGAAGAGAGAGAGAATAACAAAACCTTCAAATTGACAGTTTGTGTCCAGTTGTTTAAAGGAGAAAAACCAGAGACAAAGAAAGTGGAAATGATACTGAGGTACATGGCAGCCCATTGGAAAACCATTTATACTCAATTGACCTCATTGGAGGTTTCTCCATTTCCATTCAGAGTTGAGGGCAGCTAGTCTCCAATGGGGACTGCAGGCTCCATGCCATACCATTTGCCTCCAGTAAAGGTTTGCAAATTTCAATGCTCAGGAGATAGATTTTGATTAAACTAGCATTTTCTTAATGCAGCAGAAACCTGTAAAAAATAATTGAATGTCTTTGGACCAGCATGAAAGAGGTGAGAAGAGATGAGCACTTATTTTTCAGCAATAGGAACACTCCTGGAAGACAGCTAAAAGGGCTTTTAGCATGAAGCAGGCACTTTGACAAAACCCAAGTTGTGTCCCTGCAGATTTGAGCAATAAGCCATCAAAATGTGGGTAAGAAAATGCTTCATGTCCTCATTCATACCCAGTAAACAGTGAGGTCTGGAGACATCTGGGTCACATAAGAATTACAATGCTAGCCAGGCAATTGAATGGCAGCTGCTGCAACAGACAGTAGGCTTGGGCCATCACTATAATTTAGTCTCATTTAGTGTACCATAATTGAGTAATCAAATACCAATACATAAGGAACCATGAGTTCCTTAAATTACAGAGGCTCAAACCAAAACTAACTTACCTTACAAAAATATCCCTTAAAATGCCATTATTAGTAGCCATATTTTGAGGAATTCTGATAAATTTCCAAGTTTCACATAAAAACTTGAAAGAAGAATAAAACTAATATCATCTTGTTTTAATTTGTCCTTCCCAAAAAAGCCCATCCCTGTCTTCTTTTCTGTATCCTCCATCACATGCACATCCATTAAACACAATGCTTCTAACAAAAACCAATGCTTTTTTTTTAGATTTTAAGGAACAGAGTATGAGGTGGTTTTCTAGATTTTGTTGTTGTTCTTTCTTTCCCTTCAGGAACAGTCTAGATCTTAGCATAAAATTAAGAAAATATTCAAAGAGACAATAATAATAATAATAATAATAATAATAATAATGGAAATAATAAGTGGCTAGAAAATAAGAGAAAAGGAATTGAAGGGCTCGAATATCCTAAGAAGGAAGTTATGCCAGTTTTTGGAAAAATGATAAGGCCCAGTTTCTGTGTTAATTGATGCAAAATATGTTAAAATCAACCTTAGAATAAATTTTTGACTATAGCCTAACTAATCTTCACAACTGAATTAAATTGCAGCTTTCAAAATGTAGTTTTAAGATATAACTACATCTGTGTTTCAGAATTTCTTCTGTTTTCTCTTAGGGTCATTGCCTTTACATTCTCATGTTTGAATATAATTTGACAAGTGTTCATCAAAGTACCTTAGTTTGCTTCACTTAGAATAAGTCACTAATAATAACAATATATAGCATGCATTGAGAATGTAAGGCTAGGGATATTTATTTATTTATTTAAGAAAGAGGGACAGTGAGTGGGAAAGAAAGACAGTCAATTTTATTTGGTTTTTCATGTGACTTTCGTTGCTCTGACACTTCGTCATGTACGTGGTGCTGGGGTTCGAACCCATGTCCTTGGGCATCCCAGGCAAGCACCTTAACCATTTAGCCAATAGCCTCTAGGGATAGTTTTAAACATGCCATATGTATTAGTGCTTTAGATTCTCTCCCTTGCCCTATGAAGATATAAATAATATTTTCTTAAAAAAATAAACTAAAGCATAGGGACAGTAAGAAAATTGACAGGGACAGAGGGACAAATACTGAGACCAAATGCCAACCCAGCCTGATTCATTCCAGAGCTCAGAATCAAACCACTGTACTGAGCTGTTTGTAACATAAATGAATGTGAAAAAAAAAAACTAACTAAATAGTACAATTTATCTAATTCATTTAGCATTGCTTTTTTTTTTTTCTTTTTTAAGAGAGAGGGACAATGGGAGTGGAAGAGAGAGAGTTTATTTAGCTTTTCATGTGGCTTTCATTGCTCCAATACTGGGTTGTGTATGTGCTGCTGGGGCTTCAACACACATCCTTGCACATGCCAGGAAAGCACTATACCTGCCAAACCACAATTCCAACACCTCCTTTTTTTCTTAATAAGCTCACATTCTGTGTGTCTAAGTCCAAGGCTCTTATAAAAATGAGGCTAGCATTTATTACTTTTTTTTTTTTAGAGAGAGAGAGAGACAGAAAAGTTAATTTTATTTTTTCATCTGGTTTTGTTTTTCCTCCCTAGATGTGTATGTGGTGCTAGAGATGGAACCCAGGTCCTTGCACATGCTAAGCAAGTACTGGATTGCTGAGCCACTGCTCCAGCACCAAGGCTATCTTTTAATAGTACCAGGTACACATTTTTCTCCAGTTGGATGCAGAAAGACCATGATATTTCCATGATGTGGTAGCATTTCAAACCAGTGGAGAGGATTGACACATACATAATGTCCATGTTTTACCTTTCTTTCGCTCTCCCTTCCACCTAAGATTTCAGTCATTGGCATGACATAGAGCAGGACCCTCATCTCAGCGCTGACCCATGTTGCCATCATCCTATGCCTCCTCACCTACCTCTTCTGCCATTCCCCATTACCATGTTATGTTTGAGGAAGACACTTTCAATGTGAGACTGTAAGACTCCTGAGTGTGTAAAGCTGTCCCATGCTATGCAGGACCATTGCAATTACTGGCTGAAGTCACCATATGCCAAGTGGCCACCACAAATGTCCTCCTTGCCCATTCTTCCAAATGCCCCTGCCTGGCATCACACTTAATTAAGGGTAGTTGGCCTAATCCTCAAAGCCAACCAAGTGATATAGTTCGCACACATTTCATTTTTATTCACTCACATTATTGTGCTTTGTAGTGTGTGAAGAAAGTCTCATCCACAAGCAGGCTACTGAAGAGCAAATCCTGTAACATACTCTATAGTCTATGTGGTCCCTTTGGTCTAAACCTAAGCTCCTTCTTCAGAAATGATTTCTGTGTTGTCATTCACATTAATTTAGTTATTGTCCTTTTTTTAAGACTGGAAATCTCAGAATGCATTCCAACATTTCATTGTCCTAGTAAATATTTAGTTATTTATCGGTACTGGGTACTGGAGATTGAGTCCAGGGGTGCTCTACCACTGAGCTACATTCCTGGCCCTTTATTTTATTTTGAGGCAGGTGCTTGCTAAGTTGTCCTGGCTGACCTCAAACTTATGATCCTCTTACCTCAGCCTCCAGAGACCCTGGTATTATAGGTATGCACCACTGTACCTGGTTTAGAAAACTAAATGTTAATGGTTTTCCCTTCAGTTAGGAAGAAGAACCACTGCATGTCCAAACTGTGCTACAGACTATGTAAATAAACTTCCCAGTTCAATCATAACCTCAGCTCTCTGTCTTTGGTAACATTATGCCCTTTTTGGAGACATGTAAATTAAAACTTGAAGGTATTAAAATCACCTGACAATCATAACATTTGTAAATATGATAATTATATTTACAATGAAAATGACAAAAATGCACTTTCTCCACCATAGTAAGCACTTTTTTTAAACACAGATATTTAATAACACATACAGTTCACATATACACGAGCAACATCCAGAGAATGAGCAGTTCTCAAGGAGGTGTCTTTGAATTCCAGCTTATTATAGCATCTTCAACAAAGAAGTGTAATTTTTTTTTGAGAAGCGACAGACAAGGGGTCTTCACAAGAAGTAACTTGGGGAAAGTAAGAAAATTGACAGATAAAGGAAAATTAGTAAAGCTGTTAGTATAGATTTCTTCTGGCATTATCTCCAGGCCAGTGAAGTTCTAAAACTTCCTGCAGTGGTTAACCTATATTTTCTCTGGTGGAAATAGGTGGGTGGGTGGGATACCTGTTCTCATTGCAAATCGAAGTCCTGATTTCAGGTAAATAAAGATGACAGAGAGCGTTCCTGTATTTTCTTTATCTTAATTGCTTTCAGTTCAAAATCTTTCATATTTTGAGGAGGTATATTCTGGCCTCCCACAAGGTCTTCTAGAATTTTTAAAAATATTTTTATTAGTGTGTTACAGCTAGATATAATAGTGGGGTTCATTATGACATAATCACACATGCTTGGGATATAATTAAGCACTAACTTGTGAATCTTAACTAAATTTATTT
>PVKS010029196.1:0-25596 GCA_004027875.1 Aplodontia rufa | reverse complement strand
GCAGCTTAGTAAGCTCTACACATACAGGTAACTCAGGTCATCTCTCGGGAGGTAAGTTTACTTTTAAATTCATACACTTCTGCATTATTTAAGTTTTATAATGAATATGCATTGCTTTTGTGATTGGAAATGACACAGATATTTTACATGTCGTAAAAAATTAAAAACAAGAATGATTGACAGTAGTTTAAACATTTTTTAATTGTGGCTGGGAACTCAATTTGCTAACCAGGAATAAAGCTTCAGTCTGAGCTTCTGTAATACGAAGAGAAACTTTCACTGCATTCTGATACTTTCCTGAGGTTTGTTGCGCTTTGAAGAAAGTTCCAAGTGTCTGAGCTATGCAAGAGCTAGATACCAAGAAAAGAAGTATGACCAAGCGCTTGTGGGGCATTAAAGTGCTAGTTTTGCTTGTCTAATGGAGATGGCTTTGGCACAGGGGCAAAATGTGACACGGAGCTGAGCAATGAAGCACTCAAACCATGCCTCCTGGAGGTCACACAGTAAGAGGGATCGCATTGCTTTCAGGAGCCTCCTCGCACTTACACTCAATCTCAGTCTCTTCTGTCTCCTCCAAACCCTTTCCCATAAGTTTCTCACTTTCCTATGAGTTTCTTTCATCTCTCCCTTTCATCTGAGAATATGTCAATTTTTCAATTCCTATGAAAACCTTCAACTGCCCTTGGTGGCCCCTTAAAATGCCTATCCCTCTTCCTTTCACTGACAATGTAGACAAATGTCTCCTTTAAAAATTTTTTGCACTATTAAAGTCATGACAAGAATTTTTGAAGGCTACTTTACCAGCATACACTTCAGTTCTGGTCATTTATTCTTAATGCTAGCTTGTTTCTCACTGCCCAGCTGGGTTGGTTCTAGAACTGTTGCTCATCGGTACCTGGCTGACAATACATCACTGGATACAGAAATGGTAATTGGGCCTTCTGAAGACTGAGCATCCTGGGGACAATGGTCTGACTGAGGGCATATTCTGACTCATGCATTCATTCTCTTGCTTGGCTCAGTACCTCACAATCAGTAAGTGGATCTCTTCTAGTAATGATGTAAAACACTACCAAAAGGCAGCACTATCCCCCTTCCTGGCACAATCCTGTCTCTTCCTAACCTTACCTGGAAAGGAATGAATGCTTTCTTCTTAAGCTGCACACTCTTCCCCACCCTGCACACACGTTAACTGCATATCTATTCTTCCCTGTATAGGAAATACACCCTCTTTGCTGCTGTGTTTTCAAGGAAGTGAGCATTAACATATCCTAAGAGCAAGTACACATAGATTCTCCTGTAGATCAGTTACCCAATTCATCCCAATTCAGGAAAATGTCCCTCAGATGTCACCCTCTGTCCATTATGGCCAGGGAAATTCAAGACTCTAGATGCTAAGCATCATAAAGTCTAAAACACAGAGTATTAATAATAATATACATAGGGTACAGTTAAGACATCACATTATCATCACATATGAATTCTTTCTTTCCTGAATTAAATTACTAACCTGTTTCAGAGGATAAGTCCCTAAAATGGACAACCTCAGGAACAGGACAGAGGCATGATGAGGTTTCCTATCCCTGGGATTTGAAACCTTGGTGCAATGCCACCACCTTCTTCTCAGTCCAAGCTATCTGTCAGCCCCCTTTTTCATGTCTCTGCTATGACTGAATGCTACAGTTCCTTTTCTTTTCCAGTTCTGACATCTGGCACCACATGTTAAAATTTCTGTCCCACAATAGGGGCAGCCTAATCATGCTGAAAATCACTCACACAATATTCCTCCACTGCTTAGAGCCTGGGCACTGTGCCATCACTTACCTGGCTGAGAATGAGTCCAGCCCAGCATTCAAGGCCTCCCACACTCTAGCTCCACCACAGACCCACTCCTCCAGACAGAACAAGCAGTCACAGGCCACCTTCACCATGTTCTGTCCTGCCTCTGAGCTCTGTTCCACTGTTCCCTCCTGCTGAGGTAGGGTTGTATCATTTATGGACAGCCTTCACTTCAAGGTTCAATCACTACTTTCTCCTTTAAGACTTTCTGTTTATATCCTCCATTTCTGACCATCTTGTATTTTTTTTTATCTTTTCACATAAAAAAGTCTCTTCCCATCTAAATTGCAAGTTCCTCAAAGAAAGGAATGCTGGTGGCATGAAAAACACATTAAAATATTGAATGTATATATTTGAACTGAGCATAGTGCTTTTTGAGAACTATGTGCAGTTTCTTCCATAGTCTGGAGTACAGGTGTTCAAACTGACCCAACAACAAGGAAAGTGACTTAGATAAAAGACTGTAAGACTACTGGTACTTGAAATTACAGACAATTCCTTCTGCATCATTCTACTCAAAGCCCACCAACTGGTAGCTGACACCCACCAATAAATGTTTTCTGTGAACGGCAGTGAGAAAAGTAGGCAAAGGAGGGGAAGAGTATTTAGGTGAAATTTATGAATATCACAAATCAGAATTTTTACAAAAAGAAAAAATAATCAGTGAAAAAGAGTAATAACCACTCCGAATATAGAAGATCCCATTTATAATAGCAAGACAAAGATTAGGTATCTAAGAGTAAGCGTAGTAACAATGCTGCAAGGTCTACATAAAGAAATAGTTACAGCACTATCACTGACAGAAAAATAGATTAAAACAAATGAAGTCATAGGACAGGAAAACTCAGTGTCAAAAAACTGCCAATTCTTAATCTATGAATTCAAAATAATACCAGGAAAAAAAGAAGTGGTCAACATGCTTCTCAAAATGGACAAGCTATTTCAAAATTATTTTGACAGAAATAAAAAAGTAAAATAAGAAAGAAACTGCTAAAATACCTGGAAGCAGAAACTATGCCAATGAAAAAAATTTTTATTAAATATTTTATTAAATCTGGTTTTTGTTTTCCCAATACTTAGCTGTGTATGTGGTGCTGGAGTTTAAACCTGGGTCCTTGTGCATGCCAGGCAAGTGCTCTACCACTGAGCCACCTCTCCAGATCCCAATTTTTTTTCTTTTAAGAAGCCATTGAAATTTTTAAAAATGTAAACGTACTACAAAAATTAAGAGTTTGTTGCTGGCACATGTGCAACTAAGAGAAAAAAATGAGGAAGCCTATAATCAATGCAAAAATTTAGTATAAAAGTACAGCTTTTCAGATCAATTAAGAGAAGATGAACTGTTCAGCGAAGAGGACTGTTACAAATGAACAGTCATAAAATAATAACATCTACACTCACAAGGTAAAACAAATTGCAGGTAGATCAATAATTTAATAATCCAAATTGAATCCATAAAATAGATAAAACAAAGATCCTGTCTAAATTCTCAGTTAAGAAAGCATTCCTAATATAACACAAAACATCTCAAATCTGTAAGTCTTACAAATACTTAAACATTATGTCCATAAAAGATAAGACATTAAAACCAAAAGTCAAGCAACAAAGTGGTAAATATTTGCCACAAGGGTCAATTTTCACTTATTTGTAAAGAATACAACTTAATTATTGACAAACTATATGAGGCATCTGCTTTTCAAATGTTAGGCAATAAGCTGACCCAAAAGAGAGAGTGAGAGTGAGAGAGAGAGAGGGCAAATCAATTTTATTTTTATTTTTCCATCCAGTCTTAGTTTTTTTTAACGCTTAGTTGTATACGTGGTGCTGGGGTTCGAACGCAGGTCTTCCAGCATGCTGGGCAAGTGTGCTACCACTCTTGAGAGGGAAAACACATGATCTCCCTGGCTTTCTATCTTAAGCAACTTTTTAGACTAAGATACAGGGTGTCAGGGCCCAAGCACAGAATGGCTGTCTTCCTTTACTGAGGAAAAGCTGGAGACTGGATTTAGTGTTTGCTTATAGTACTAGAGTTTTCCAGGTAGAGTAATGTAGAGAGCAGAGCACCTCAGAAAAGCAGTTTCAGACATCTGCTTGGTGGTACACTAAGATGTCAGACCAAGCACTAAGACATTCACTTGACAAAATTCCAGGAGATCTGAATTCCACAGAGCTGGGAGACCAATCCAAAGTAAAAAGATTTTGCTAAACACTTTGAGACCCAAGAAAAGCTATATCTTATTAAAAGATTCATGTAACAAAAATTAAAAACAAGCCTGGAAAGAATCAAGCTGGACTGTGACTAAACTAAACAACTAGAAAAGAACTGAACCTTCTATAAAGACAATAAAATTCAGAATCACAATATAGTCTCCAAAAACTGCTACCATGCAATACAAAATTAGTACTCATATAAAGAGTAAGGAAAATGTAATCTATAACCAAGGGGGGGAAACATATCAAATAAACCAAGATAAGCCAGGTGGGTGTTTTGTTTTGTTTTAGAGGAAGAGAGAAAGAGAGAGAGACAGACAAAAAGAAAGATAGATAAATCTGTTTTATTCAGTTTTTCATTTGGCCTTTGTTTCTCTGACACTTAGTTGTATATGTGATGCTGTGGTTCAAACCCAGGTCCTTACACTTGCCAGCAAGCACTACAATTGCGGAGCCACTGCTCCAGCCCAATAATCCAGATTTTTAAAGTTGCTAATGACAGTATTGTTATAAATGAAGTCAAACACGTGGTTGGGTGTGGGTGAGCAAAGCAGAAAATTTACACTTTTGACTGAAGAATGAAAAAATGCACGCCCAGCAAGGAAATCAGGCGTTCTTAATTCCAACCCGATGCAATATTACCCTTTGCTCTAACTGGAGCTCAGGTGTACAGTCTGCACAATTGGCTAAGATGAGGTGGAGGCAGGTACAAAGAGGAAGTAGGTGGTGACTGGGAGAGAGTGGGGTGTGGGAGTCACCACAATGTCGTGAGGGTCATAGTGAGTCAGCTAAGTTCACTGGAAAAGGATGGGCGGGTACCGGAAGGGGTCCTTGGAAAGAGGTGGGTATACACCGGGGAGGGAGTTACTATCTTCAAGGGGGAGGGGCATTTAAAATGGAGAGAGTATGTTATAGACCACAATCTTTCAAGTTTGATAGAAAAGACATGCATCTTACAATTCCCCCCTCTCATATGATGCATATATACTCTTCTCTTCAAACTCTGATATCAATTTTTGACATTGATCTTTCATTACATTGGATGGAGGCCTGATTTAGCCTATAGCTGAAATTTGTTTACTAATAGCAGTCAATCTCTGAACAATATCCTCTATATATCTAATCAGGGTTATAGCCCTGAATGCAATAATTAATAAGAAGATAATAAGTATAATTATTTCTTTCCACATTATTTCATCAGTAATGCTTAGCTCCTTGGTAATCTCCCTTACATAATTATTAACTTTTTGATGGTTGTCCTTAATATAATCCATTATCATGGACCACCAAAGGGAAATTGACTCAAAATTTGTTATTTGAGTTTTGATTGTTGACCTATGAGGATCCAATGATCCATGGGAAGACAGATTCTCTTTTTCAGAACACTGTGATTGATTTGATCTAGGAAATGTCAGGGTGGAAGGGATAGCCAATTGAACCAAAGTACAGGTTCCACACCAATTAGCAGGTAAGGCCTCAAGCAAGCCTCATTCCCCCAACAATACCACCAGATACCAGCTTGGACTACTTCAAGTGCTGTCTGATTTAATATATCCTCAAATGATCAGCTTTCCTGGCACTCAGATATGTTTCCCAAGAAAGCCAATTGCTCCCCCCACCTAGAGAGGCATGAGGTGTAATTGGTTCTGAGGGAAGGAGGTTGGGTGATATTTAGGGGTGCTTGTTTTTGGCCCTCTGCTTCTGGGAACAGCAGTGATAGGGTTTTACAAGTTATTTTCCCAGGCCATCTTTTCCTGCAAGAGGGATATCATGCAACTCATGGCCATTGGATCTGAGGTCCAGTCAATAGGGAATGGGACCACTTGAGCAATCTGCCCTCCTGTTGCACAAGCATAAAAGTTGCTTTTTTGGGGGCATGCTAACAGAATATTTAATCCCTTTCACCAGGGCATTTGCCTCATTATATCCAATTTCTACTTTAAGAACGTTTATCTCCAAGACAATCGTGGTAACATCATTATTTGGTTCACAGAGATTAGCTTCTTCAGAGTATATAGGACAATGATATTCATTTGGCCCAGACAGGTGCTCTTGGTTATGTAAATCTTTATAGGGGAGGACCTGGTAAATATTAAACTTAGCAATCAGAGGAAAGATGGTCTGAGCTACATCAATAATCAGCTTACAAAATAGATTTCCTAATATCATCATAATCATTATTAAAGTCATTTTAGAGTTGGTTTGGTGGGGTCTGGGTCCTGGACTGAGATTGTCTTTCACCACTGGAAGTTGAGACCCCTTTCATGTGTGTGTAGTGAGTTCAAACTCATTCGGCCATCCAGACAGCTGTCTCAGTGGTGACTTTCCCAAGCAGGATCTAGCTTATTTTCCTTTCGGACCTGGATGAGGACATGGCCCCCCAGCTGATGTGGGTATGTAGGAAATTTCAGAGGTGGTGTCTGGGCCAGGAGGCCCTGTAATCTCAAAGAGGTTAAGGTAGCAGAGCAACCTAATATATAATTTTTAAGAAATTGATCCTTTTTTTCAAAGGTGGGGCACCCCATCGTTTTACCTAAATATGGTAACCCATATAGCAATTCATATGGGGGTTAAGCCTATGTCCCTTTGGGGAGCTGTTCTAATTTTCAGAAGAGCAATAGGAAGACACTTAGTCCACGGGAGCTTTGTTTCCAACATCAGTTTAGTAATCTGCCTCTTTAAAGTTTGGTTCATTCTCTCCAGCTTACCTGAGGAAGGGTGGAGGTGCCAAGAAGTATGATAATCCCATTTTATGTCTAAGATGGTCATAAGTTATTTAATAATATTTGCATACTCCATTATCTGAGTCTATTTTTTTAAAGCCAAATCTAGGGATTGATTCCAATAAAACCTTAGTTACATTGCTAACAGTAGCACTGGGCAAGAGGATAGCTTCTACCCAATTAGTTAGATGATCTATCACTAGCGAACATTTCAAATGACTTATTTGAGACATCTCAATACAGTCAGACAATTTGGATGTTTTGGAAGGGTCTTAATTAGGATTTCTCCCTCCTGGAGGCTGTTCCTTAAGGCTTATTTATTAACCCTTCTATAGGTAACACAGCCTTCATTTACTTGTTTGGCTATTGTATAAATTCCCATGCATCTATATATTCTTTTTTTTTTTAATGAAGCTATTTTATTCATTTTGGAAACTTTGATGGTGCTATAAAGCAAACTGTGAATGACTTCTTAATTACATGACTGCAGAGGAGCTCATAAAGGCCAGTGTTAGGGTAATAACTCACTCCTAGGCTCTTACTATCATTCAACCGGCTCATTCTCCATCCTGGCAAATATTTTTTTTATATTTTTTATTTATGAGATGGATATAGAGATACAATTGAGGGAGAAACATTATCAAACATTCAAGAACCAATGTACATATACTTAGTTATCCAGGGCTAATGCCATATCATAGATGCCCAGCTTGGGTTCCCCCTGTTGCTGTTTCCCCCAGAAGAACTCAGGAGTTAAATGGATATCTCATGTACAACAGAGATCTCCTTCTGAGATGATTCCCCCATATTCCCACCCTCCAGTCTCCTAGGATTTCTTCTCTATATTCTTAATGTAGCATTGCACATGGCCTGTGGGCCCCAATGCTTCCCTTGGGTAAATGGGTTATCATTTCCCGCATTATGGGTTTCAAGAACATTTTCCTATCTTCAGGTAGAAGCCATTTTCCCCTCAGGAGTCTTGGAAGCTCCCAATTTTATCGTTTTTCTTCCTGAAGGCTGAATATTGGAGTAACTAAGGGAGCAGATAAAACAGGGGTAAAAAGGGAAAATAGAGACTTCTGATTGTAGGGCAGCCTCTTTAGCAGCTTCATCTGTTAGCCTATTGTCTTGGTCCTCTATGTTGTGGGCCTGTTGGTGCCCTGGCATATGTATGATAGCCATTTCTTCAGGTAACAATAAACTTTCTAGAATTTGAATAATTCTTTGTGTATTAAATACCTTCCTCTATTATTTAGACCATGTTCAGTCCAATTTTATCCAAAAGTGTGGACAACTCCAAAAACATATTTGGAGTCTGTGAAAATTGTTCCCTCTTTTCCCTTTAGAAATTTTAGGGCTTGGTTTAGAGCAAATAGATCACAAGTCTGAGCAGACCACCCATTGGGTAGCCTTCCTGATTCTATTATTTTTTATTTTACCCAATCTATTACAGAATATCCATTATGTCTTTTCCCTTAAATTACCCAGGAAGATCCATCTAGAAAGATCTTAAGTCCTGTTGAGAAGGGGATTTCTCTAAGGTATGGTATTCTGTTAGATCCATGCAGTAATGTTCAGAAGACTCAGAGGTTTTTTTGTTTTTTTCCAATGAAAGATTCAGCCAGATTTAAACAGTTTTCAGTATTGAGTGTTAAATCATCCCTTTCCAGAAGAATGGCCTCATACATTATAATTCTGGAGTCAGTCAGCCATCTCCCCATCTTTTGGTGGAGAATGGTTCTGACCTGATGGGGTGTGCTAACTATTAAGGTCCCTCTAAAGGTTAACTTTCTACTTTCTTCTACTAAAAGGCCAGTGGCAGTCACTGACTGGATACATTCAGGTCATCCCCTGGAGACTGGGTCTAGGAGCTTAGATAAATAGGCTATTGGTTGCTTTTGCCCCCTCTCCATGGTCCTGGATTAGAATTCCTGGGAATTGTTGCCTTCTCTACATTAAAAAACAAATAGAATGGCTTTTCATGTGAAGAGAAACAAGCCCTTATCAGGACTCCAGTGTTAGCTTTAACAGTTTCTAGTGATTGAAGTTCCTCAGGATTCCAAAGGATTGGGTCAGGCTCTCCATCTAAAAACTTAAGATATAGTTTTCTAGTCTGAAAGGCATAAGAATCTATCCATAAACTATAGTATCCCATCAGTCCTAGGAATATGTTAGTTTTTATAATTTTCTAATTATATCGGGTCAGTGATTAGTTACAAAGTGTACTTTTAATATTTCTTGCCCTAAGGCATCACTAATATTTAACTCAGAATAATTCTTCATTTGTTTCTCTAATTTACTCAAAAATTCTGTTAGCCCTTTATCTCTCCCTTGGCATACTTTAAAAGCTTTGACTAAATTTTGGGACTAAGGGACTGCCTCTTTTATAATTAAGTCTCTGAGGTTTATCATATATCCTCTGTGTACCTCTTTGTTATTTTTCTAGTGTGGCTCTTCAACTGGGGCTCCAGATCCAGCTAAGCTAGGTGTTCACATTCTCAAGTCTTCATTGGAGATCACCTGTCTTCTTTAGAGAATAAAATACTGAAAATAGACATGAGTTCAGACTATGTGGAGAGTTGAAGGTCTAGAAATTATTGTAATTCTTTTTTCAAGATAGGTAGGGAAAGGTATGAAATGTAGTCAGCTTTGGTTTCCTCTCACCCTTCATTAAAATATTCCTGGGGGCAGGAGATGGGTTTTGTCCCTCAGCTGAATTAGAAATGGATGGTGGAGGAATGCAACTTAAGGGATCTGATCCATTTTAATTTTTCCTCTTCTGTTTCACCGTTTTTGTTCATCTTAAGAGAGAAGAGAACTTTAGGTCCTTCTTTCTAACAGAGAGCATATTCTATTTCTTCCCAATCATTAGGGTCTTTATCAATTAATAATTGACATATCCAATCCTTATTTGCCCCAAACCTTGATCAGTATATTGACAGATTTAGTCTAGGTTCTTGGGTCCAAATAGAGCAACAATACGCTATCATCTTTGATTTTTGCTTCATTTTTATTTTAGGATTATCCTCCCAATATTTTCGTGTGTAGCTCAAAGGGCTATATAAGGGGATTTCTGTGTCTTTTCCCCTGCTGGCATCCTGCTTTTCTACAGCAGAATTTTTATTTCCCATCCTGTTTTCTCCTGGGATATTATTTTGGGTTTCTGAGTCTAAGAAAAATAACTCAGTTATTTTTCTTTACCTGAGGTCAATTTCAACCCCTTAGTTCCTCGAGCCCCCATTTTTGTTTTTGCTATACCCGATCAGGTTGCTAGCGCTGTGAATTTGCATTTGGTGTGCTTACCCCATGTCCCAGACACATGTCAAACTCACTCAGATCAAACCCCATGGAATGTTTTCACCACCAAGGCAGTATATGTATCCTTTTCCTTCCTTAAGTTTAAGAAAAAGATTTTTCTACTGTTGGTTCGTACACAAAACTGTTTTCCGCAGTTCTGCCTGGCTTCTGCCCCCCTGCATTGCCCATTCACCTTCCACCTCTGGTTCCCTCGGCCTTGGGAGTCCTGGTCATTCTCCACCCTTGGGGCCACCATAACAAGACAGTGGAATGTGTCTCCCCTTGGGAGAGGAGCTCCATGACCCCCATGCAACTTGCAGATGTTTGACACATGTTGGGTGTCATATTGTTATAAATGAAATCAAACACGTGGTTGGGTGTGGGTGAGCAAGGCAGAAAATTTACTTTTGCCAAAAGGTGAAAGAATGCCCACCCAGCAAGGAAATCAGGGGTTTTTAACTATGACATGATGCACTACTACTCTTTGCTCTAATTGGAGGAGCTCAGGTGTACAGTCTACACAAATGGTTAAGATGAGGTGGAGGCAGGTGCAAAGAGGAAGTAGGTGGTGACTGGGAGAAAGTGGGGTGTGGGGGTCTCCATACATGTGGTCAGGGGCATAGTGAGTCAGCGAAGTTCACCAAAAGAGGATGGATGGGTACTAGAAGGGGTCCTTGGAAAGAGGAGGGCATACACAGGTGGACGTACACAGGGGAGGGAGTTACTATCTTCAGGGGGGAGGGAGATCTAAAATGGAGGGAGTGTGTTATACACCACAATTTTTCAAGTTTGATAGAAAATACATACATCTTACAGTATGTGGAGGGACTTAAAGATATGGTCATAATGAATTAACAGATTACAACTCTTTGAGACATAAAAACTATAAACTAAATGGAAATTCTAAAACTAAAAAATACATTATCTGAATGAAGCATTCCCTGGTTGCAATGAAAAAGAGACTAGAAACAACAGGAAAAAAACGTTAGTAGCTTAGCCTAATCTTTAAGCTTCATCTTTTTTCAGATCTCCAATCTGAAAAAAAGAAGAAAAAAGATTAAAAATATACTGACAATGATCTAGATGACACTAACTAGATATGTGTGTGTGTGTGTTATATACATAACTGGGGTTTAAGCTGAAGAAGAGACAATGGGGGAGAAGCATAAGAAATAAAGGGTCATAGTTTGCCAAGTTTGGGAAAATACAACAAAATATATACTTTCAAGTACAAGGAACCCAGCAAACCCCAATCAGAAAAATCATAAAGATCATACTTTGGTATGTTAATAATCCAACTTCTGAAAATCCAATTTACTATCCCAGAGATAAAAGACAGACTTATATGTTGATATAAAGATCATTCATCAGAAACACATAGCAATCTTAAATACAAGCATAATTAATGACCAAGTTTCAAAATATTTAAAGCAAAAACTGATACAAATAAAGAAATTGTGCCATAACTGGAGATTTTAACATTTCTCTCAGTGCTACAAAAGCTGAAAAAAAATCAGAAAAATATCAGCTATGAAACACTGAAAAAGCACTATCAACCACCCTGATGTTAATGGCTTATAGAGAGTACTATTCCCCCAAACAGCAGAATACTTTGTAATGACACATGAAATCTCTAAGAGATGCTACACGCCTGCCCAAAATAATGTCTCAATAAATATTAAAAATTGGAATCTTACCATGTATTCTTTTAACAGAACTGTAAATAAATGAGAAATAATTTTTATTTATAAAATTCACAAATACTTGGGAATTAAAGAACATCTAAAATACTCATGGCACAAAGAAGAAATCACAATGGAAATATGAAACTATCTCGAAACAAATGATAACGAAATATCACAATGCTTAGAAAGAAATGTGAAGCTTCAAACATTGCACAGGAAGCAGTGTTAAAATAAAGTCTATAAATTTCCACATTAGAAATCTAGAGGAAATAAAAGCAACAGAGTACAAAGGAAACAGAAAAAATGGATTAATTGAGATAAGAACAGAAATCAATGAAATTTTAAAAAAGAATTGCTGCTTTTAAAACTAGTAAAATTTGTAAAATACATAAAATTAAAGAGAAAAAAATAAAAAATACAACGCAATACTATTCTAGAATAGAAAAAACAAAATACTAACGCATTCTACAAATGGATAAACTTCAAAAATTCTGTGGGAAATGAAAAAAAGCCAGATACAAAAAAAGATGATTCCATTCATAAGAAATGTCTAGAAAAGGCAACATTTATTCTCTTGCCAATACTTCTATTGAGCTAGAACTCAATTCTAATAAGTGTAATAGAACAATGATTTTCACAAATATTTTAAATTATTGATAAAAACTCATTTGCTATGACTCTGTCCAAAGAACCCCAATAATCAACACTGATGAGAGTAGCAACTCTGCTGAAATGAAGAGAAGGAAGTCTTATTTGTGTTTACCCCTTGAAAGCCACCTCCTTACTATCCATTCTGTTAAAGTGGCCCAGGCAACCAGGAGTAGACAACACAGAACAGAAAAAGCCTGCATTTAGGAGAAGTGCAGAACTTCCAAAGTACTGCCACAGAATTACAAAACTTCCTAACAGAGTGACAGCTGCCATCCTACGTGGAGGGTGCTGAAGAAAGGACAACTGGAAAACTGTTTATTGACTAGCATAAAATTCACAGTGGTCTTATAACCTGCCTATAATCTACTATAAAATGGAAAGGGTGGGGGAGATTCAGCTTTAACTTCCGTGTAAAGTAGTTAAACTTGATTTTTTTTTCCTGTTCTCCAATTTCACTTTTGACTTTATGTGACAAAAAAATTAGTGTATTAATAATTAATGCTATCAATTACACAAAGGCACATCAACTTTATGTTTGAAAAAATGGAACATTCAGGCTCAGGGAATGAAAACAACTGTATGGCACCGTGGGTAAAAAATGAGGTTGTGTGTGGCCAGAGACTCCTGCCTTAGCAGTCCACTACCCAAGGCCTGCTCACCACTCACAAGCGTGAGTCCACCCAAAGGTCGGCTGCACAAGGTTGTCTGTACTTGTTGTGAAGTTCCACTCACCCCTGCACAAAGGGCTCAACTCAGATACCGGCTTTGTAGCTTTGTTTCAACTATTTGACAAAAGCTTATATTAATTCCTCCATTCCACTCCTGCTTTCATTTGAAAGTCTTAAGTGGTATATTGGATTTATATTTCTTCACTTTTTTCCCTTGGTAATGAACAAATTCAAACCTATTAACTTTAACTTGAAAAGGGCTTAACTAGAAACAGTGGGGCATACAGTTCCCTCTGAGCCATTATTTTGCAAATAATCTGTAACTGTAGTTCTGATTTTCTTTTATTATTTAATTTCACGATATTTTGAGAGAATCAAAAGAATACCAGCAGCATATAAGTAAATTATAAAGCACAACAATAAAACAAACACCCAAGAATGTTACACTCACTGAAAATTAGAATACCATTAACTCCATTTAATCTCCCTGGATAATCCTCCTGAGACATATTATTTTGGATTTTAAGCATTTAATTCCTTTGCTTTTTCTTCAATAGTATTATTGTAGAAATGTATCCCTAAACATAACACCTAATTTTGCTTTTCAGTTTTATAAAATTAGTTATCATACTACATATAGAATTCTGGGGAGCTTGATTTTATTTCTAATAATATGTTTCTAAAATCAATTGATGTTTTTATGCATAGTTCTGATTCATTCCATTTAACTGCTGCGTGTAATTTTAGCACATTCACATACTCATTCTACTTGCATTTAAGTTGTTTATATGATGCTAAACATAGTTTCAGACATCTCTCTCAATTCATTTATGTAAGACTTTCTCAAGTGTTTGTCTGTAGGAAAGGCATAGCTCAGTCATAGGATACACACTCAGCTTCATAAAGCAGAGACAGACCGCCATCCACAGTAGTCTTAACGGTGTATACTTCTATTTATCCTATTCACTAGGATCCGTAACTTCAACAGCAATCTTCTACCTTTTAGAAGAAAGCAATGCTTTTACTCACCATATTAAATTTCAAAACTCTCCTAGTTTATCTGGTTAGGATAAAATCTGTTTCAGGACACTGGACATCTCTTGAAGTCTAACCAATAACCCTCAGGACAGTCCATGGAAGCCTCATGGCTCCAGGAATCACAAATGCAACCAAAAAAGTCATCAAGAGCCCAATACGTAATTAATAAACTAAACACTCACAAAAGGTTCCACTACAAAAAAGCCCGATTGACAGCAACTGTTCCTTAATGCTTCCATGCTGTTGACCTAGGAAACATGAGGACACTGCTCTCATACTGCAGATTCCAGAGTCCAGCAGTGCACCCCATCTTCACCCAGGCCTCATAAACACTGAACAGTCAGATTAAAGGTACTCTAGAGGCCTGTACACTCTAAAATTCCCACAAGATACCTTAGAAAACATCTATTTAGGTTAGAATATTGAGGTACATTAAAAGCAGTGAGTTCTGAACTGGATGAAAAATTAACCTAAATACTGATATATTTTTTCAGATAAATCTTAAAATTTAACATACATGTAATTAATTAGCATACATGCTTTCTGAATCTATCTTTTTCAAAAAGGTGAAACCTGGTGATTAACATCTGACATTTAAATATCCTGAAATGACATAAAATACTTCATTTTTAAGGGTAAAAACCTGAATCTTACTTATGAACGTAAATATTTTAAAAATAAACAAAGTCCTTGAAAAGAGTGACACTAGAAATATTGACTTCTCAAATATTGGAACAATTCATTTACATCAGTGTTTAGATTTCAGCAATAGGAAAAATCATTTTATGTCCTACTATATGAAGCAAAGCAAATGAAACAAAAATCACCCCAGAGAAATACAGGTGTATAAAATTGATATTTTGAATCAAGGCTCAGCACTCACTTGGTCTGACAGGGAATGTTCCTCCCCTACACACTAACATGACTCTGCCTCATTCCCTCCCTTCGTATCTCTCTGCTAAATAAGCATCATGACTGGAGAGGCCCTCCCCAGCACCCCACATACTGCGTACCTCATAGCGCTACTCCCCCCCTATTCATGTCCACATATAACATTCTTCCACTACATAGTTACTGTCTCTCATCTACAATTCAGGAACTGTTATAACAAGGGCCTTCATTGTATCCCATGTTGTGACCAGTATCCAAAACCGTGGCTGAAATTAGTTCTCAACAAATATTTAAATAAATGAATATGGGAATGACTAAGCAAATGGAAATAGAACCATTTCTGTTATTCTGGACTGTAAAATGCTACAGGCTTCAGATTGATGAATGCTAACATGGAAGTATACAGCATAATTTTGAATTTCATTTTCCATCACTCTGATTACCTATTGATTAAATTTGAAAATCTGCAATGGGAGAAAAATCATTATTAGATCCAAACCTATCATTTATTAAAGTAAATGTGACTAATCGTGCTTTATTATACATAGTAGCTTTTAGAGAGCAAAACGTATAGCCACTGTAAAACATGCTCAGTGTAACTCTGCTCTACATCTCAATTTCAGAGCATACATAGTTACACTTATGTCTATAAATGTAAACTGTAAACATATATTTAAAGATAATATTTCATGCACAGATGAATCATTTTCAAACTAATCAAGAATTCTAATTTAAAATGCACTAGAGTTGTTGCATTCTTTCATTTTTGTACTGAGGGTATATATATGTGCCTGTGTACATGGACACTTTCACATAAACACAGTTCCCAAAAAGGAAAGAAATGGACATACTCAAATTCTACATATCAATATTATCACTAAAACAAGGATGATATGATCCCCATCATACAGACAAGGGAGTAATTCGGGCAGGTACAGTTCAGCTATGTAGGCAAAGCCACACAACTAATATGCAATAGTGGCATAAGTCAATTTAACTGATTGAATCTAAGGTACATATACATTCAATGTTAAGCTAATATCAGCATTAGACTCAGGAAAATTTTTAATAATGTGTCATAGACACATAAAAATGTATCTTAAAAATGTACCTACCATAAGTGTTCCTCTAAACGAATTTCCACAACTTGAACACACCAGGTAAACACCCTGTAGCTCAAGAGAATACCCTACCAGCACCCAGAATCTTTTTGCACCCCTTCCACACATTATCTCCTTCCCAAAAGGCCCTGACTTACAGAATCAAGTATCAGCTGCCTGATTTTATACTACCTACAACTGGAATCATCTGTGTATGTTGATGAGATCCACCCATACTGCAATAACAGCAGCTGTAGTTCATTCTCACCGCCATGCAACATTCCACTGTATGACTACACCACAGTGGACTTAAATGTTACCTTGATAAACATTTAAGAAGTTTCCAGATTTTATTACAAATACTATGAAAACTTGTTATTTATTGTACTGGGGATCAAACCCAGGGCCTCATGCATGCCAGAAAAATGCTCTACTGCTGAGATACATCCCCAGTCCTTACAATTTTTTCTAATTCTTTTCATTTTGAGACAGGGTCTATGTTGCCCAGGCTAGCCTCAAACTTGCAATCCTCCTCACACAGGGTTACAAGTAGATGTGATAAACATTCTTATATATGTTTCTCAAAGAGGCTTGATAACTCTAAGTACAAAAGGATTTTCCATTAGATTTATTTCTAAGCATATATTTTTCTGAATGTTACTATTAATGAATAATGTATAACATGTTATTTGTTCATGGCTGATAGAAACCAGATCTTTCATTTGACAGGGGTGGGTACTGGGGAATGAACCCATGGGTGCTTAACCACTTAGCCACATCCCCAGCCTTTTTTTTTTAAGTTGCTTAGGGCTTAAGTTGATGAGGCTGGCTTTGAGCTTACATGCAGTCCTCCTGCCTCAGCCTCCCATGTTGCTGGGATTACATGTGTGTGTTACCATGTCCAGTGAAACTAGTCATTTCTAATATTGATCTTATCTCAGTTGATTTCTTCATATTGATATTGTGCCTGGTGATTTTCCTAAATTTGTTTATTGAATAGCTCATAGATTCTTATTTTAAAAATTAGGTTTAGTTTTTCATGTGGTCTTCAATGCTCCATTGCTTTGTTGTGTATGTGGTGCTGGGGTTCGAACCCATGTGCTCGCACATGCCAGGCAAGTAATGTAACCACTGAGCCACCGTTCCAGCCCAAGAGAATCAATTTTTGTTTTACATGTGGCTTTCATTGCTCTCACACTTCATTGTGTACATGGTGCTTGGGTTTGAACTCATGTCCTTACACAAGCCAGGCACATACTGGAACCACTGAGCCACTGCTTCAGCCTCATAGATTCTTTTGAATTTTCTAGTTTCACATTCATGGTAGTTATATTTCTTCCTTTCCACTTCTTATGCATCTATTTCTTTTTCTTAACTTACTGTACTGGCTAGGACCTTTAGTACAATGTTTGGTGAAAGTAATGGACATCAGCACTGTTTTTCACAGTGGCTGTATTTATATTCCCACAAGTACAGCTTAAAAATTCCTTTTTGGAGGCTAGAGCAGTGGCTCAGAGATTACAGCACTTGCTTCATATGCACAAGAAAGCGAGTTCAAACCACAGCACCATGTACACAATGAACTTTTGGAGCAATGAAGGACACAGGGAAAACTAAAAAATTTGATTCTCTGTCCCTCTCTTTAAAAAAAAGAAATCCTTTTTTAACATCTCACCAGCATTTGTTTTATTTTTATAATAACTATTCTAACTGGGATAGATATGGCATCTAACTGAAGTTCTGATATATATTTTTCTGGTGACTGATCATATTAAGGTTTTTTGCATATTTATCGGACATTTGTATCATTTCTTCTTTTGAAAAGAATCTATTCAGATGAGCTGTCCATTTTTAAATTGGATTACTTTTTCTTTCCTTCAGTTTCTTGAGTTCTGTATATACTCTGGGCGTTAACCCTCCATCAAAGGAATAGTTGAAAAATATTTTCTTACATTCTGCAGGCTGTCTCTTCACTCCGTCAATTGCTTCCTTTGCTATGAGGGAGCTTTTTAGTTTAATATACTCCATTTGTCAATTTTCAATTTTGTTTGTGTTTCGGGAATCCTACACAGGAGCTCATTCCCTGTACCAATATTATGAAGGTTTTCCTCTATGTTTTCCTGTAGTAGTTTCACATGTTTCAGGTCTTATATTAAGTAAGGTGTTTGATCCATTTTGAGTTGATTTTTGTACAGAGTGAGAGAGAGGGACGGGTCAAGCTTCAACCTTTTGTATGTAGATATCCTTTTCCCCAGCACTATTTATTGAATAGATGGCCTTTTCTCCAATATATGTGTTATGGCTGTAGATGCTTGGTTTTATTTCTGGGTTCTCCATTTTTCCCCCATTGGTCTGTGTGTCTGTTTTTATGCCAAAGCATGCAATTTTGGTTACCATGGCTCTTACTACATCTTAATATTATGTATTGGACAACTCCAGCTTTCATTTTTTTAGTTCAACATTGTTTCGACTTTTGAGGCACTTTTGCATTTCTATATGAATTTTAGGATTGTGCTCACTACTTCTGTACAGAATGTCATTGGTGTTTTGATGAAGACTACATTAAAGCTATTGATTGTGTTGGATAGTATGGACATTTTGACTATATTCTCTCTTTAAATCCATGAACATGGTATATCTCTTAGCCAGGTATAACAAATATCCTCTTTATTTTTGAACTTTTACCTTCAAAAGTAGGTGTCAGGTGTTCCATGCCAGTTGCATGTCAGAGCAAAGTAAATACTATCTCCAGATGGAAACTGTAGTTAGTAGAAGCCCACACTTACAAAGTGAAATTCCTGAGAGGATGGGTTAGCATAGCTTTATTCTATGCATAGAAATGACTTTTCCAAACATTGGCCTGATGTCTAAAATAAAAATGCATGCCACTAGCTCAATTTACAATAGCTAAATTATGAAAACAACCCACATGCCCCTCATTGGATGAACAGCTCCAAAAACTGTGGTACATATATGCCACGGAGTTCTACCCAGCAATTAGAAACAATGACATTGCATCCTTTGAAGGTAAATAGATGACTATGGAAGAAATCATGCTGAGTGAAGTCTGCCTAATCCAGAGAACCAAGGGTTGAATGTCTTCACTCATGTGTGGAGGCTGGAGCTAGACCCTGGCCGGTGTCAAAGGTGGTCAACTCTCAGGTACTAAAACCAGAAAAGGTGTAAAGACACACAACGTAAGGCATTCATAGAGATATGTTGGGAAGGAGGGTGGGGGGAGGGATAAGGGTGGGATGGGGGGCTCTAGGAAGTAAATCTAATTTTCAGAATATATATATATACACCATATTGTTTCAGTGGCAACATTTTTGATTGTTCAACAAATTTCTTAATTAAAAATGCATGCCACTTGTCACCTAGCAAATCAAAGGAGAAGATGATAAACAGTGTCTATGAAGGCAAGACCATCAGTGATGACTAATATTAGCCTTAAAAAAGGGCACTGCTCTAATTCATTACACAAACAACAAACAAAAACAAAAGCCAAAGCCTTGTTTGAAATGAGAGGTAGTAAGAAATACCTAATAGTGTCTTGGCTAAGTACTCAGTGTTCTAGAAAGAGAGGTGACTCAACTCTTGGTGTGAACACAGGGAAGGAAGAAGTGTTAGGTTGGAAATTCTGCATTTCACAGCCATCTGAGCCCCTTCCAGCTTGGGAATCCTGAGCCAATTTCTGGGCCTAATTAGTCTAGCTTTTGTCACCTGTACAATAAAGTGCTTGAACAAATTATTTTTAAGAATCCTCCAACTCTAATTCCATGATTCAAAAATGATTTGTTGAATAAAGTTGAAGGAAACAAAATTCAAGTCAGAGTAGCTATTTGCAATAGGAAAGGAAATTCTATGCACATGATAGCATGGGCAGGGGGGAACTATTACGAAGGAGAAGACAAACTATATTATCCAGAATACTCAATTATGATGGACACTATTAACAGAATGGAAATAAGTGATGTATGATTTATTCAGCTATTCACAGATAGCAACTGGAAAAGACGACTAGATTAAATTCAAATTTTGGTGCTTGTATACAGTAAAGATCTTTATTATTTGCTGATCTTTAATCTGTACACACACACATACACACACGTGTGTGTATATATGCATAAACATGAGTGTATATGTATGTATATATGTAGAAAGACCTGATACTTTTTATAAAAAATGTTAATGCCAGATCATTGCTCTTTGGAGGCTCATTTTTTAAGAGTTTGAAATTATACAAGCTTTAACAATAAAATGTATATAAAGACATTAGAAAGCTAAGTGATCTCTTGACATTTGACTAAAAGTCAAAGCAGTGGACCATAAGACAAATAGAGCACTTCACCCATGAAGGTTGACTATTAGCTTTGTTTCATGATGTGTAAATGAGTTATTAAATGCCTCTATAAAGTTTTATTACTGCTTTAATCCCATTAATAAATGTCTTCACTTTAAATGTTCTACTGTTTGCTGAATAAAGCAGCAATGTGCTGCAATAACTGCTGCCTAACATTAGATTTTTTTCCCTCTAAAACTAAGGATATAAAAGAGAAAGCATTCAAGATATTCTGCAGAACTGATTCAATCATTAAAGGAAAAAGCCAAGAGCCAGATGTTAGCTTCTTTCTTGGTACAAGTATAACCTGCTTGATTCCACATTTCGATCTTTAATTCCTGAGTGTCAGCAGCCCAGACATAAGGGAATAAAAGTGAATGTACGTTTCAGCGCTTCATGAAAGCATTCACGGAGAAAACAATCTACATCTTAATAGCTTCCTTTCATTACATTAACTTCTCCCCCACATTTCATCTTGAAGATTGCAGGAACATCCATAAATAATGCAAAAAATCATAGAATCTTCGTGCTCTGAGCCCTCTAGGGGCCAATGGACATCCTCCCATCCCCACTATCATACTTTCTTTCCAGACTCCTGGGTACTCGGAGAGCACAGCACACTGGCTATGTTCAGAAGATGACCTTTACATTGTTGAATCTCCCACCTGAGGGTAGAGCTCAGGATCTTTTCATGTGCTTATCAGCAATCTGTGTACCTTTTTTGGAAAAATCCTATTCAGGTCCTTTATACATTTTGAACTTGGTTGTTTGATATCCATTTGTTGAGTTTTAGGCATTTTTATATATTCTTTATTGTAATCAGATATATAACTTATAAATATATCTTCAACCAGCTGGGATTCTAAAGAAGCAGGTGTACCTTCTCTACTACTTTACTTGTACGCCTGCAAAGTGTAGAGTATTCTAAGATCTTAGAGAATGATAGAGCCATGAAATGTAAGGGGCCCTGTGCCACATGAAAAAAAGCCATAGTACAGTTATATAACTGATCATTTCTTTTGTGCTAATCCACTGTAATTATGATTCACTTTTCTGCCATCTAGGATTAGTCAACCTAAGAATTCTCTGTCCAAATGTACACTGTTTCTGATTGTACGATCTGAGAATCCATGATTTCCCTCTCCCAGGTCTCATCTCCATGAGCATCTATTAAATATGGCTTGATCCCTTCCCCAATTAGATCTTCCTTCTTCAATTATAAGTTAACAGTATTATCATTTTATCTAAACCGATGTATTTATCTAATAAAACCTTTTATCTTTCTAAAATGATATATTTTCTACCCATATTCTTAGACACCTGTATTTCTTTCTAACTTCTTAAGAACAACAGCTCTAAGATCATATTTGTAGATTTTTCTGTATTCTGTACTGGAACATACTTGAGCCAATAAGACTGAAAGTTCTCAACAAAATAAGCTGCAGATTCCAGATTCAAGCCTAGCTATTTCAATGATCATTATTATGTTACTTTTTTCACTCATGCTAATCTCTCAAATTCTTCCTTAAATAATGGACTTACAGCCTCTTTTTTGGAAGGTAGCTTCAAAATATGGTCTTTCCAAAGATCTTTGTGAAGTCTTTAGAAGGCATCATTAATTGTGTGCAATTCTTTGACATTATTGTAGATTCCCACTTTATAATATTCCCCTATTTTTCATATTTTTTTTAAAGAGAGAGGGACAACTTTATTTAGTTTTTTACATGGATTTAGTTGTTCCAATACTTAGCTATGTACGTGGTGCTGGGTTTGAACCCGGGTCCTCATGCTTGCCAGGCAAGCACCAAAACCACTGAGCCACCACTCCAGTCCCTATTTTTTCATATTTAATCTGATCTAGTAAAAGAGCTTGTTAAGTGTCTTATTTTATATTGAAAACACTTTTTGATATAATGGATAAAATGGCTTTGATAACTCAAGAGTATTGACATTAAGAAACTGAATTGAACACTGGTGCGGAGGCTCTAAGGGAGCGAAGTAACAACATACACTCCACTCTATCTCAGTGAAATAGGAAAAAAAAGAAAAACAAAGTCTAATTACTAACACTTTGTTCTCCATATTTCAAAACTGAGGTCAGAAAACATGAAAGAAAAAAAATAACATCACAGTATGAAAAATTTTAGCTCCCCAAAACCGGCCTTCTAAATCCAAGAGAATGGTCTTAGTATTTGCCACTGATTTTCACTATGCTCTAATGGGAGAAGAACTATATCTAGGAGCTTAGCCAGCTGGGTCCCAAGAGAACACTTTTATCATGGGAGAATCTGAGTGACAATGTATTATTTAAAATTAATCAACAGATCATATCTCATTCACTTTTATAGCCTTAAAAGAATCTAATGTATAATGTCTTACACACAAGCAGGTTCTCAATAAATATACATGGAAGAAATATATGAAGTACTTAATTATATATAAAGTTAGAGGCCAAACAACACATATACAGGCATCTTGTGACTGAGATTGTGAACAGAGTGTATTTATCTAGAAATGGAACACTGAATATTCAATCTTTTTCACAGAGTCGGTGAATACTTAGTAAGCAACTATGATGCATGAGGGACTTTGCGGAAGATTTAACTCTGTATGAGATATGTAGTCTTCTTCAGTTTGAAAGAAGAAAGTTCTAGAGATGGATGGTGGTGACTGTTATGCAATAATGTAAATATACTTAACTACACTGAACTATACTATCAAAAATGGTTAAAATGGTAAATGTTATGCTCTGTATATTATAATAAAAATAAATACTTGTGTAATGCAATTGCATTATGCTAATTGAAATAACCCAATCAGATAAAAGGTCACATACCGCATTATTTCTTTATATAACATGGTTAGAATATGAAAATGTATAAAGACAAATAGATCAGTGGTTACCTGGGCAGAGGGAATTGAGGGGTGAGGGAGAATTACTGTTAATGGGTAATGGGCTTCTTTTTGAGATACTAAAAATATTCTACAATTTAGTAGTAGTTGAACAACTCTGAATACATTAAGAATTGTGTGAAGTACATGGGTGAATTTTATAGTATACAGCTAAAACTAGGTTAAAATTAAAATAGTGACTGTAAAGTAGCCAAAGTGAAGGACTAAGTAATATCATTTACTCAGTTGTAATCTCCCCTTTCCCACCCTTTTCTCCTTTCTTTAATCCTGATTCTTTGAGTGGATATTCAAAGATATGCTCAGTAGGGGTCATGGAAACAAGTCAAAGGACATCTGGCAGCTCACACAAAAAAAGCACAGAGCAAAACAGTCAAAACCATACCCCCAAATTGGCCCTCAGTGTTCTCCAGCTTTTCCTGAAGTCTACAGTACCCAGGACTCAAAGTGTATAGAAAACTGGGAGCCAGAACAGACTCCTTTGGCCTAAGATAGGCAAGGGATGGAAATGTACCTGAGAAAAGAGGGGCTAAGAATGAAATAAACACCACAAACTAGAAAAAAGGCAAGGCATCAAACAAATGCTTGGGTTCCTGAAATCTTCTTTCTATTCTCTGCTGTGATAGATCTTCTATCTATCTAAGTGGAAATTTCTTGTCAACTCAGTAAGTGAAATAAGGGAGAGACATCAGGTGTCTCACTTCTCACACAGCACCTCAGTAAGACTAAGTAATATACTACTAGAAGAGGAGTTAAGACAGCAATGAACATTGACTATTAATTTATAGTATAGATTGTTCCTATAAACAATATAAAGTATAAAACAAACTTCAACTTTTTAACTAAATAGCAATAAAAAATAAAGGTGATTCATATACTGAATGTCTTTGGTTTCCCTGCATGGCCTACTGTCCACTCAGCATCTGACCTGTATAGGTGGCATCAGTAGACTCTCCTCCTCTCCGGTTTCTCATAAGGTTCAGCCAAAGTGAGCCACTGGTAGGATATCAAAGTTGTATGAGAGGGAAGCTAAGCCTCTTCCCTGAATGGTCATTGTTCCTGTAGGTAGCCCTGTCTCTCAGTTTCCACCCCAGATCCCATCTCCACTCCTTCCCTGTTCCCTCCACATGACATTTTCTGTACAGGCATTATATAACCCTTTATGTGTGTTTGATACTTCACCAGTATCTACATTGTCTATTAATATTTTAAATCACTGACTGATTCATTGTTGCTTTGTGTGACTCTTCCAAGCTGGATGATTATACTTTGCTTCAAGCACAATTATATAACTAGAATTTCTAAAAACTTTTAAAGAACATATTATATAATACTAAATAGTTTTGTAGTATTTCCCCAAAGACAAAAAGACAAATTCTGATCCCAGAGAGCTAGAGAACTCCAGATATATGACACAGCTATGTTTGCAAGTTAATCACATGTATGACAGATGTCCATTAGAAAAATGCAATAACTACAAAAACATTGACTTAAAATTCACCTGACGGCATTTCAGATCTCTACATTTTCATTTTATGGAAGGAAAATTCAAATAGTGTACACACTCAGGAGTGCTTGACAAGACAAGAGAGTCTTGGTAGATTCACTCTCAAGAAGCACAAACTGAGGGATAACTCTTTATGCATGGCAGACCTTGAAACTATTTCCCCAATTCCTGCATTATCAAATCAATATATTTTATGGTTTTGTCCGGAACCAAGGTCTTATTATATACATACATATGGATATTAAGATAAACAGACTCGGAGGAGAGAAGATGGCGGCCACCCCAGCAGCAGTGACTCTGAGATGCTCCTGAGAGTCACCTCTCACTGCAGGTCTGCACGCGGATTCCCATGGTAGGACGAAGCTCCCAGTGTGGGAGAACATTAACTCCCACTAATTTTTTAACTCCAAAGGAATAGTGTGGAGCATTAACAAAAAAGGAGGAAGTTTGTGGCACCTGTGTGACCGGCCCCACACCCGGGGGGAGGGGAGCTTCCCCGAAGGGGAGGAAATGAAGCTTCCTAATCAAATACTCTAATCGGGCCTCGAACTCCCTGATCTGACTGTTCTTCATTTCCATGAACTTGGAATTAAGTTTGGGAATTAATTGTTCACATTAGCGAACTTACATTCCTGTGAGCGGCAGCAGCAGGCCCCGATTGTGACGTTGCCCTGAGAGCGGGGCTGGCTGCTCAGCAAAAAACGCTCTTGGAGGCAGAAAACCAGAATCTAAAA